>CM068354.1:43195661-43240661 GCA_034769755.1 Odontamblyopus lacepedii | reverse complement strand
GACTGTGTGCGCTGGTACTGCAAATACTTCTACTACTACTGCAAATACTTCTACTACTACTACTGCAAATACTTCTACTACTACTACTGCAAATACTTCTACTACTACTGCAAATACTTCTACTACTACTGCAAATACTGCAAATACTACTACAAATACTACCTCGGCCACACCGACTGTGTGCGCTGGTACTGCAAATACTTCTACTACTACTGCAAATACTACTACTACTACTGCAAATACTACCTCGGCCACACCGACTGTGTGCGCTGGTACTGCAAATACTTCTACTACTACTGCAAATACTTCTACTACTACTGCAAATACTGCAAATACTACTACAAATACTACCTCGGCCACACCGACTGTGTGCGCTGGTACTGCAAATACTTCTACTACTACTGCAAATACTACTACTACTACTGCAAATACTACCGCCACACCGACTGTGTGCGCTGGTACTGCAAATACTTACTACTACTGCAAATACTTACTACTACTGCAAATACTGCAAATACTACTACAAATACTACCTCGGCCACACCGACTGTGTGCGCTGGTACTGCAAATACTTCTACTACTACTGCAAATACTACTACTACTACTACAAATACTACCTCGGCCACACCGACTGTGTGCGCTGGTACTGCAAATACTTCTACTACTACTGCAAATACTACTACTACTACTACAAATACTACCTCGGCCACACCGACTGAGTGCGCTGGTACTGCAAATACTTCTACTACTACTGCAAATACTGCAAATACTACTACAAATACTACCGCCACACCGACTGTGCGCTGGTACTGCAAATACTTCTACTACTACTGCAAATACTACTACTACTACTGCAAATACTACCTCGGCCACACCGACTGTGTGCGCTGGTACTGCAAATACTTCTACTACTACTGCAAATACTGCAAATACTACTACAAATACTACCTCGGCCACACCGACTGTGTGCGCTGGTACTGCAAATACTTCTACTACTACTGCAAATACTGCAAATACTACTACAAATACTACCTCGGCCACACCGACTGTGTGCGCTGGTACTGCAAATACTTCTACTACTACTGCAAATACTACTACTACTACTGCAAATACTACCTCGGCCACACCGACTGTGTGCGCTGGTACTGCAAATACTTCTACTACTACTGCAAATACTGCAAATACTACTACAAATAATACATCGGCGACACCGAGTGTGTGCGCTGGTACTTCAAAAACTACAAGTACTACTGCAGATAGTCCTCCTAATACTGCAAATACTACCTCGGCCACACCGACTGTGTGCGCTGGTACTGCAAATACTTCTACTACTACTGCAAATACTGCAAATACTACTACAAATACTACCGCCACAATCGACTGTGTGCGCTGGTACTGCAAATACTTCTACTACTACTGCAAATACTGCTGCAAATACTACTACAAATACTACCTCGGCCACACCGACTGTGTGCGCTGGTACTGCAAATACTTCTACTACTACTGCAAATACTACTGCAAATACTACTACAAATACTACCTCGGCCACACCGACTGTGTGCGCTGGTACTGCAAATACTTCTACTACTACTGCAAATACTACTACTACTACTGCAAATACTACCTCGGCCACACCGACTGTGTGCGCTGGTACTGCAAATACTTCTACTACTACTGCAAATACTGCAAATACTACTACAAATACTACCTCGGCCACACCGACTGTGTGCGCTGGTACTGCAAATACTTCTACTACTACTGCAAATACTGCTGCAAATACTACTACAAATACTACCTCGGCCACACCGACTGTGTGCGCTGGTACTGCAAATACTTCTACTACTACTGCAAATACTACTGCAAATACTACTACAAATACTACCTCGGCCACACCGACTGTGTGCGCTGGTACTGCAAATACTTCTACTACTACTGCAAATACTACTACTACTACTGCAAATACTACCTCGGCCACACCGACTGTGTGCGCTGGTACTGCAAATACTTCTACTACTACTGCAAATACTGCAAATACTACTACAAATACTACCTCGGCCACACCGACTGTGTGCGCTGGTACTGCAAATACTTCTACTACTACTGCAAATACTACTACTACTACTGCAAATACTACCGCCAATAATCGACTGTGTGCGCTGGTACTGCAAATACTTCTACTACTACTGCAAATACTACAAATACTACTACAAATACTACCTCGCCACACCGACTGTGTGCGCTGGTACTGCAAATACTTCTACTACTACTGCAAATACTGCTGCAAATACTACTACAAATACTACCTCGCCACAATCGACTGTGTGCGCTGGTACTGCAAATACTTCTACTACTACTGCAAATACTACTGCAAATACTACTACAAATACTACCTGGCCACACCGACTGTGCGCGCTGGTACTGCAAATACTTCTACTACTACTGCAAATACTACTACTACTACTGCAAATACTACCGGCCACAATCGACTGTGTGCGCTGTTACTGAAAATAATTCTACTAATAATGAAAATAATGAAAATAATACTACAAATACTACCTCGCCACAATCGACTGTGTGCGCTGGTACTGCAAATACTTCACTACTACTGCAAATACTACTACTACTACTGCAAATACTACCGGCCACACCGACTGTGTGTGCGCTGGTACTGCAAATACTTCTACTACTACTGCAAATACTGCAAATACTACTACAAATACTACCTCGGCCACACCGACTGTGTGCGCTGGTACTGCAAATACTTCTACTACTACTGCAAATACTACTACTACTACTGCAAATACTGCTGCAAATACTACTACAAATACTACCTCGGCCACACCGACTGTGTGCGCTGGTACTGCAAATACTTCTACTACTACTGCAAATACTACTGCAAATACTACTACAAATACTACCTCGGCCACACCGACTGTGTGCGCTGGTACTGCAAATACTTCTACTACTACTGCAAATACTACTACTACTACTGCAAATACTACCTCGGCCACACCGACTGTGTGCGCTGGTACTGCAAATACTTCTACTACTACTGCAAATACTGCAAATACTACTACAAATACTACCTCGGCCACACCGACTGTGTGCGCTGGTACTGCAAATACTTCTACTACTACTGCAAATACTTCTACTACTACTGCAAATACTGCAAATACTACTACAAATACTACCTCGGCCACACCGACTGTGTGCGCTGGTACTGCAAATACTTCTACTACAACTGCAAATACTACTACTACTACTGCAAATACTGCTGCAAATACTACTACAAATACTACCTCGGCCACACCGACTGTGTGCGCTGGTACTGCAAATACTTCTACTACTACTGCAAATACTACTGCAAATACTACTACAAATACTACCTCGGCCAATAATCGACCGTGTGCGCTGGTACTGCAAATACTTCTACTACTTCTTCTAATACTTCTACTACTACTTCAAATACTACCTCGGCCACACCGACTGTGTGCGCTGGTACTGCAAATACTTCTACTACTACTGCAAATACTGCAAATACTACTACTACTACTGCAAATACTACCTCGGCCACACCGACTGTGTGCGCTGGTACTGCAAATACTTCTACTACTACTGCAAATACTACTACTACTACTGCAAATACTACCGTCATAATCCGACTGTGTGCGCTGGTACTGCAAATACTTCTACTACTACTGCAAATACTGCAAATACTACTACAAATACTACCTCGGCCACACCGACTGTGTGCGCTGGTACTGCAAATACTTCTACTACTACTGCAAATACTTCTACTACTACTGCAAATACTGCAAATACTACTACAAATACTACCTCGGCCACACCGACTGTGTGCGCTGGTACTGCAAATACTTCTACTACTACTGCAAATACTACTACTACTACTGCAAATACTACCTCGGCCACACCGACTGTGTGCGCTGGTACTGCAAATACTTCTACTACTACTGCAAATACTTCTACTACTACTGCAAATACTACCTCGGCCACACCGACTGTGTGCGCTGATACTGCAAATACTACTACTACTACTGCAAATACTACTGCAAATACTACTACAAATACTACCTCGGCCACACCGACTGTGTGCGCTGGTACTGCAAATACTTCTACTACTACTGCAAATACTGCTGCAAATACTACTACAAATACTACCTCAGCCACACCGACTGTGTGCGCTGGTACTGCAAATACTACTACTACTACTGCAAATACTGCTGCAAATACTACTACAAATACTACTGCAAATACTACTACAAATACTACTGCAAATACTACCTCGGCCACACCGACTGTGTGCGCTGGTACCGCAAATACTACTACTACTGCAAATACTGCTGCAAATACTACTACAAATACTACTGCAAATACTACTACAAATACTACTGCAAATACTACCTCGGCCACACCGACTGTGTGCGCTGGTACTGCAAATACTTCTACTACTACTGCAAATACTGCTGCAAATACTACTACAAATACTACTGCAAATACGACTGCAAATACTGCACATACTACTACAAATACTGCAAATACTACTACAAATACTGCAAATACTACTACAAATACTGCACATACTACTACAAATACTACAAATACTTCTGCTCTTGCCCTTCGTACTGTTCGTATTCGTACTTTATCTGTACTTTTCTCTCAGTTTGGCTCTTCATCCTGATAAGATTCGAATCGCCACAGGACAACTCGCCGGAGTCGACAAGGACGGACGGGTCAGAACACACACACACACACACTACACACACACACTACACACACACTACACACACACTACACACACTACACACACACACACTACACACACACACTATACACACACACTACACACACACTACACACACACTACACACACACTACACACACACACTACACACACACTACACACACACTACACACACACTACACACACACTACACACACACTACACACACACACACACACACACACACACTACACACACACACACACACACACACACACACTACACACACACTACACACACACACACACACACACACACTACACACACACTACACACACACACTACACACACACTACACACACACACACTACACACTACACACACACACACACACACTACACACACACACACACACACACACTACACACACACACACACACACACACACACACTACACACACACACTACACACACACACACACACACTACACACACACTACACACACACACACACACTACACACACACTACACACACACACTACACACACACTACACACACTACACACACACACACACACTACACACACACACACACACACACACACACACACACTACACACACACACTACACACACACACACACACACACACACACACACACACACACACACACTACACACACACACACACACACACTACACACACACACTACACACACACACACACACACTACACACACACACACACACACACACACACACACACTACACACACACACTACACACACACTACACACACTACACACACACACACTACACACACACTACACACACTACACACACACACACACACACACACTACACACACACACACACACTACACACACACTACACACACTACACACACACACACTACACACACACACACACACTACACACACACACACTACACACACACACTACACACACACTACACACACTACACACACACTACACACACTACACACACACACACACACACACTACACACACACACACACACACACACACACACACACACTACACACACACACTACACACACACACACACACACTACACACACACACACACTACACACACTACACACACACTACACACACACTACACACACACTACACACACACTGCACACACTACACACACTACACACACACTACACACACTACACACACACACACACACTACACACACACACACACACTACACACACTACACACACACTACACACACTACACACACACACACTACACACACACTACACACTACACACACACACACACTACACACACACACTACACACACACACACTACACACACACACACTATACACACACACTATACACACACTACACACACACTACACACACACACACACACACACTACACACACACACACACTACACACACACACACTACACACACACACTACACACACACTATACACACACACACACACTACACACACACACACACACTACACACACTACACACACACTACACACACTACACACACACACACTACACACACACTACACACTACACACACACACACACTACACACACACACACACACACACTACACACACTACACACACACTACACACACACTACACACACTACACACACACACACACTACACACACACTACACACACTACACACACACTACACACACACACTACACACACTACACACACACAACACACACACACACACACACTACACACACACACTACACACACACACACACACACACACACTACACACACACACACACACACACACTACACACACACACACACACACACACACACACACACACACACACTACACACACACACACACACACACACACACAACACACACACACACACACACACACACACACACACACTACACACACACACACACACACACACTACACACACACTACACACACACACACACACACACTACACACACACTACACACACACTACACACACTACACACACACACTACACACACACTACACACACTACACACACACACACACACACACACTACACACACACACACACACTACACACACACTACACACACTATACACACACACACACTACACACACACACACACTACACACACACACACTACACACACACACAGACACACACACACTACACACACACACACACACTACACACACACACACACACACTACACACACACACACACTACACACACACACACTACACACACAACACACACACACACACACACACTACACACACACACACACTACACACAATATACACACAAACTATACAGACACAAACTATACACACACATTCTCACACACACTGCACACACAACACACACTACACACACTACACACACACTACACACACACACACACTACACACACACACACACACACACTACACACACACTACACACACTATACACACACACACACACACTACACACACACTACACACACACTACACACACACACTACACACACACTACACACACACACACTACACACACACACACACACACACACACACACTACACACACACTACACACACACACTACACACACACACACACACACTACACACACACACACACTACACACACACTACACACACACACACTACACACACACACTACACACACACACACTACACACACACACACACACTACACACACTACACACACACTACACACACTACACACACACACACACTACACACACACTACACACTACACACACACACACACTACACACACACACACACACACACTACACACACTACACACACACTACACACACACTACACACACTACACACACACACACTACACACACACTACACACACACTACACACACACTACACACACACACTACACACACAACACACACACACTACACACACACACACACACACACTACACACTACACACACACTACACACACACACACTACACACACACTACACACACACACACTACACACACACACACACACACACTACACACACACACACACTATACACACACACACACACACACACACACACACTACACACACTACACACACACACACTACACACACACACACACACTACACACACTACACACACACACTACACACACTACACACACACACACTACACACACACACACACACACACACACACACACACACACACTACACACACACACACTACACACACACTACACACACAATACACACACACTACACACACACTACACACACACTACACACACACTACACACACACTACACACACACACTACACACACACACACTACACACACACACACAACACACACACTACACACACACACTACACACACACACACTGCACACACACTACACACACTACACACACACTACACACACACACACTACACACACACACACACACAACACACACACCACACACACACACAACACACACACACACGACACACACACACACACACACACACACACATACACTACACACACACACACACACACTGCACACACACACACACTACACACACACACACACTACACACACACTACACACACTACACACACACACTACACACACACTACACACACACACTACACACACACACACACACTACACACACACACACTACACACACACACACTACACACACACACACACATACACTACACACACACACTACACACACACACACACTGCACACACACACACACACACACTACACACACACACTACACACACACACACACACACACTGCACACACACACACACACACTACACACACACTACACACACACATACACTACACACACACTACACACACACACACACACACATACACTACACACACACATACACTATACACACACTACACACACACTACACACACACACTACACACACACACTACACACACATACACTACACACCACACACACACACACACACTACATACACACTACACACACACACTACATACACATACACTACACACCACACACACACACACACTACATACACACTACACACACATACACTACACACACATACACTACACACCAAACACACACACACACACACACACTACATACACACTACACACACATACACTACACACACATACACTACACACACATACACTACACACACATACACTACACACACAATAATACACACACACACACAATAATACATATACACTACACACACACACACACACACACACAATAATACAATAATACATTACACACACAATAATACACACACATATTAACAATACACACACACACACCACACACACACACACCACACACACAACACACACACACCACACACTACACACATACACTACACACTACACACACACATGTACACAGACACACTCAGCTCATTCACACATCTGAGACTCACTTTATTTTATTACATGTTCTAATGGGATTCTCCTGTGTGTGTGGTGTGTGTGTGGTGTGTGTGGTGTGTGTGTGTGTGTGTGTGTGTGTGTGTGTGTGTGTGTGTGTGTGTGTGTGTGTGTGTGTGTGTGTGTGTGTGTGTGTGTGTGTGTGTGTGTGTGTGTGTGTGTGTGTGTGTGTGTGTGTGTGTGTGTGTGTGGTGTGTGTGTGTGTGTGTGTGTGTGTGTGTGGTGTGTGTGTGTGGTGTGGGTGTGTTGTGTGTGTGTGTGTGTGGTGTGTGTGTGTGTGTGTGTGTGTGTGCGTCCTCAGGCGGTGTGTCCTCACGTGCGCGTCTGGGACAGTGTGAGCTTGTGCACGCTGCAGGTCGTGGGTTTGGGGACTTTCGAGCGCGGAGTCGGCTCCCTCGCATTCTCCAAAGCCGTGAGTCACACCTGTCACCCCTGCCACACCTGTCACACCTGCCACACCTGTCACACCTGCCACACCACAGTCTGCACCTGTCACACCTGTCACACCTGCCACACCACAGTCTGCACCTGTCACACCTGTCACACCTGTCACACCTGCCACACCACAGTCTGCACCTGTCACACCTGCCACACCTGTCACACCTGCCACACCTGCCACACCACAGTCTGCACCTGTCACCCCTGCCACACCTGTCACACCACAGTCTGCACCTGTCACACCTGCCACACCTGTCACACCTGTCACACCTGCCACACCTGTCACACCACAGTCTGCACCTGTCACACCTGCCACACCTGTCACACTTGTCACACCTATTGTTTTTGTGTGGGTGGATCAAGAGCTGCAACAATTCGTCGACGTGTGTGTGTAGATTACACATTAGAGCCTGTGTAGATTACACATTAGAGCGTTTGTAGATTACACATTAGAGCGTTTGTAGATTACACATTAGAGCGTTTGTAGATTACACATTAGAGCGTTTGTAGATTACACATTAGAGCGTTTGTAGATTACACATTAGAGCGTTTGTAGATTACACATTAGAGCGTTTGTAGATTACACATTAGAGCCTGTGTAGATTACACATTAGAGCGTTTGTAGATTACACATTAGAGCGTTTGTAGATTACACATTAGAGCGTTTGTAGATTACACATTAGAGCGTTTGTAGATTACACATTAGAGCGTTTGTAGATTACACATTAGAGCGTTTGTAGATTACACATTAGAGCGTTTGTAGATTACACATTAGAGCGTTTGTAGATTACACATTAGAGCGTTTGTAGATTACACATTAGAGCGTTTGTAGATTACACATTAGAGCGTTTGTAGATTACACATTAGAGCGTTTGTAGATTACACATTAGAGCGTTTGTAGATTACACATTAGAGCGTTTGTAGATTACACATTAGAGCGTTTGTAGATTACACATTAGAGCGTTTGTAGATTACACATGAGAGCGTTTGTAGATTACACATGAGAGCGTTTGTAGATTACACATTAGAGCGTTTGTAGATTACACATTAGAGCGTTTGTAGATTACACATTAGAGCGTTTGTAGATTACACATTAGAGCGTTTGTAGATTACACATTAGAGCGTTTGTAGATTACACATTAGAGCGTTTGTAGATTACACATTAGAGCGTTTGTAGATTACACATTAGAGCGTTTGTAGATTACACATTAGAGCGTTTGTAGATTACACATTAGAGCCTGTGTAGATTACACATTAGAGCGTTTGTAGATTACACATTAGAGCGTTTGTAGATTACACATTAGAGCGTTTGTAGATTACACATGAGAGCGTTTGTAGATTACACATTAGAGCGTTTGTAGATTACACATTAGAGCGTTTGTAGATTACACATTAGAGCGTTTGTAGATTACACATTAGAGCGTTTGTAGATTACACATGAGAGCGTTTGTAGATTACACATGAGAGCGTTTGTAGATTACACATGAGAGCGTTTGTAGATTACACATTAGAGCGTTTGTAGATTACACATTAGAGCGTTTGTAGATTACACATTAGAGCGTTTGTAGATTACACATTAGAGCGTTTGTAGATTACACATTAGAGCGTTTGTAGATTACACATTAGAGCGTTTGTAGATTACACATTAGAGCGTTTGTAGATTACACATTAGAGCGTTTGTAGATTACACATTAGAGCGTTTGTAGATTACACATTAGAGCGTTTGTAGATTACACATTAGAGCGTTTGTAGATTACACATTAGAGCGTTTGTAGATTACACATTAGAGCGTTTGTAGATTACACATGTGAGAGTTTGTTGATTACACATTAGAGCGCTTTGTAGATTACACATTAGAGCGCTTTGTAGATTACACATTAGAGCGCTTGTAGATTACACATTAGAGCGCTTTGTAGATTACACATTAGAGCGCTTTGTAGATTACACATTAGAGCGCTTGTAGATTACACATTAGAGCGCTTGTAGATTACACATTAGAGCGCTTTGTAGATTACACATTAGAGCGCTTTGTAGATTACACATTAGAGCGCTTGTAGATTACACATTAGAGCGTTTGTAGATTACACATTAGAGCGTTTGTAGATTACACATTAGAGCGTTTGTAGATTACACATTAGAGCGTTTGTAGATTACACATTAGAGCGTTTGTAGATTACACATTAGAGCGTTTGTAGATTACACATTAGAGCGTTTGTAGATTACACATTAGAGCGTTTGTAGATTAGAATTGTGACATTTGTTTGTGGAAACTTTTCTGTTTCTGCTTCAGTTAAACTCGTCTGTTCTGTGTCCAGCCTCTGACCTCATGTCCTCTCCTCCTCCTCCTGCACCCTCTTCTTCTCTTCCTCTCCTCCTCTCCTCCTCCTCCTGCACCTCCTCCTCTCCTCCTCCTCTCCTCCTCCTCCTGCACCCTCTCCTCCTCCTCTCCTCCTCCTCTCCTCCTCCTCCTGCACCTCCTCCTCTCCTCCTCCTCCTCTCCTCCTCCTCTCCTCCTCCTCTCCTCGTCTTCCTGCACCTCCTCCTCTCCTCCTCCTCTCCTCCTCCTCCTTCTCCTCCTCTCCTCCTCCTCCTGCACCTCCTCCTCTCCTCTTCCTCCTCCTGCACCTCCTCCTCTCCTCCTCCTCTCGTCTGTAGGACTCTGGAGTTCATTTGGCCGTAGTGGACGATTCGAATGACCACATGTTGACCGTTTGGGACTGGAACCGGAAAACCAAAGTGGCTGAAATCAAGGTATGCCCCCCTGTCCCCGCCCCCTGTCCCCATCCCCGCTGTCCCCGCCCCCTGTCCCCATCCCCCCTGTCCCCATCCCCGCTGTCCCCGCCCCCTGTCCCCATCCCCGCTGTCCCCGCCCCCTGTCCCCACCCCGCTGTCCCCGCCCCCTGTCCCCATCCCCCCTGTCCCCATCCCCGCTGTCCCCGCCCCCTGTCCCCATCCCCGTCCCGTGTCCCCACCCCGCTGTCCCCGCCCCCTGTCCCCATCCCCTGTCCCCATCCCCTGTGTCCCCGCCCCCTGTCCCCATCCCCGCCCCCTGTCCCCACCCCGCTGTCCCCGCCCCCTGTCCCCATCCCTGCTGTCCCCGCCCCTGTCCCCTCCCCCTGTCCCCGCCCCCTGTCCCCGCCCCTGTCCCCGCCCCTGTCCCCGCCCCTGTCCCCGCCCCCTGTCCCCATCCCCGCTGTCCCCGCCCCCTGTCCCCATCCCCGCTGTCCCCGCCCCCTGTCCCCATCCCCTGTCCCCACCCCGCTGTCCCCGCCCCCTGTCCCCGCCCCTGTCCCCATCCCCGCTGTCCCCGCCCCCGTCCTCGCCCTGTCCCCATCCCCGCCCCCTGTCCCCATCCCCGCCCCCTGTCCCCACCCCCCTGTCCCCGCCCCCTGTCCCCATCCCCGCTGTCCCCGCCCCCTGTCCCCATCCCCCTGTCCCCGCCCCCTGTCCCCATCTCCGCCCCCCTGTCCTCGCCCCCTGTCCCCTCCCCTGTCCCTGCCCCCTGTTCCCTCCCCCTCGTTCCCTCCCACTCCCCTGTCCCTGCCCCTCGGCTCTGGGATAACGATGTCATGTTTCCACAGACGACCATTGAGGTGGTTCTGGGGGTGGAGTTTCACCCGACTGACTCCGCCTCCATCGTCACCTGCGGAAAATCTCACATTTTCTTCTGGACGTGGAGCGGCAACAGCCTCCAGCGGAAACAGGGGATATTTGGGGTAAAAACTACTGCAAATACTGCAAACACTACTGCAAATACTACTGCAAATATTACTGCAAATACTACTACATTTGGAGGCTGAAGTTTTTTGAGTGGTTTGTTGTTTTGTCAGAAATTCGAGAAGCCGAAGTTCGTCCAGTGCGTGTCCTTCCTCCGGAACGGCGACATCCTGACCGGAGACTCAGGGGGAGTCCTGCTGGTGTGGACCCGAACTGCAGACACGCCCACGTCTAAAGGACTGCGAGGTGAGGGGGCGGGGTCAGGGGGTGGGGAGGGGGCGGGGTCAGGGAAAGGGGGAGGGGACAGGGGGAGGGGGCGGGGACAGGGGAGGAGTGCAGGGTCAGGTTCTCAGTAGGTGGAGTCAGGTGTGTGTTTTTCGCAGTGTTCCAGATCGTGCGGGGTCAGGTGGTCGGTGGGAGGAGTCAGGTGTGTGTGGGCGGGGTCAGGTGGGAGGACTCAGGTGTGTGTGGGCGGGGTCAGGTGGTCGGTGGGAGGAGTCAGGTGTGTGTTTTTCGCAGTGTTCCAGATCGTGCGGCAGGTGTGCGGGGTCAGGTGGTCGGTGGGAGGACTCAGGTGTGTGTGGGCGGGGTCAGGTGGGAGGACTCAGGTGTGTGTGGGCGGGGTCAGGTGGTCGGTGGGAGGAGTCAGGTGTGTGTTTTTCGCAGTGTTACAGATCGTGCGGCAGGTGTGCGGGGTCAGGTGGTCGGTGGGAGGACTCAGGTGTGTGTGGGCGGGGTCAGGTGGGAGGACTCAGGTGTGTGTGGGCGGGGTCAGGTGGGAGGACTCAGGTGTGTGTGGGCGGGGTCAGGTGGTCGGTGGGAGGAGTCAGGTGTGTGTTTTTTCGCAGCGTTCCAGATCGTGCGGCAGGTGAAGGCGCACGAGGGCAGCGTGTTCTGCCTGAGCGAGACCAGAGGAGGCGCCGTCCTGAGCGGAGGCTCCAAAGACCGAAGGGTCGTTCTGTGGGACCACGAGCTGCGGCCGGACAAGGAGATCGAGGTGACGCCTCCTGACTCCTCCCCCTGACCCCTGACTCCTCCCGCTTACCCCTGACTCCTCCCACTTACCCCTGACTCCTCCCACTGACACCGGACTGCTCCTACTGACCACTGACTCCTCCCACTGACACCTGACTCCTCCCTCTTTCGTGTCACTCCAAAGTTCATGTGGACTTCACAGTGAGAGGACGGCTGTCCTGGTCCGGGTCCGGGGTCCGGGGTCCAGGTCCTGGTCCTGGTCCGGGTCCGGGTTCGGGTCCGGGTCTGGGGTCCGGGTCCGGGTCCGGGTCCGGGTCCGGGTCCTGGTCCGGGTCCGGGTCCTGGTCCGGGGTCCTGGTCCGGGTCCTGGTCCGGGTCCGGGTCCTGGTCCGGGTCCAGGTCCTGGTCCGGGTCCAGGTCCTGGTCCGGGTCCTGGTCCGGGTCCGGGTCCTGGTCCGGGGTCCAGGTCCTGGTCCGGGTCCTGGTCCGGGTCTGGGGTCCGGGTCTGGGTCCGGGTCCTGGTCCGGGTCCGGTCTGACGTGTGTTTGTTCAGGTCCCAGATCAGTTCGGGAGCATCCGCGCTGTGGCCGAGGGGAAACAGGACCAGGTTTTAGTCGGAACCTCCAAGAACTTCATCCTCAGAGGAACTTTCACCGAGGGCTTCACCGTGGAGGTCCAGGTACGAGACCAGGTCTAAACCAGGTCCAACCCAGGTCTAACCCAGGTCTAACCCGGGTCTCTGGTCCAGGGCCACACGGACGAGCTCTGGGGTTTGGCGTCTCACCCGAGCAGGGACCTGTTCCTCACCTGTGCCCAGGACCGACTCGTCTGCCTCTGGGACTCGAACCAACACCGACTGCAGTGGAGCCGCAGCCTGGAGGTGAGGGAGGGCATCTGACACAATCTGAGGTGTGGGAGGGCATCTGACACACTCTGAGGCGCGGGGAGGGCATCTGACGCACTCTGAGGTGTGGGAGGGCATCTGACGCACTCTGAGGTGTGGGAGGGCATCTGACACACTCTGAGGTGCGGGAGGGCATCTGACACACTCTGAGGTGCGGGAGGGCATCTGACGCACTCTGAGGTGTGGGAGGGCATCTGACGCACTCTGAGGCGTGGGGAGGGCATCTGACGCACTCTGAGGTGTGGGGAGGGCATCTGACACAATCTGAGGTGTGGGAGGGCATCTGACACACTCTGAGGCGCGGGGAGGGCATCTGACGCACTCTGAGGTGTGGGAGGGCATCTGACGCACTCTGAGGTGTGGGAGGGCATCTGACACACTCTGAGGTGTGGGAGGGCATCTGACACACTCTGAGGTGTGTGGGAGGGCATCTGACACACTCTGAGGTGTGGGAGGGCATCTGACGCACTCTGAGGTGTGGGAGGGCATCTGACGCACTCTGAGGTGTGGGAGGGCATCTGACACACTCTGAGGTGTGGGAGGGCATCTGACACACTCTGAGGTGTGGGGAGGGCATCTGACGCACTCTAAGGTGTGGGGAGGGCATCTGACGCACTCTGAGGTGTGGGAGGGCATCTGACGCACTCTAAGGTGTGGGGAGGGCATCTGACGCACTCTGAGGTGTGGGAGGGCATCTGACGCACTCTAAGGTGTGGGGAGGGCATCTGACGCACTCTGAGGTGTGGGAGGGCATCTGACGCACTCTGAGGTGCGGGAGGGCATCTGACACACTCTGAGGTGCGGGAGGGCATCTGACGCACTCTGAGGTGTGGGAGGGCATCTGACGCACTCTGAGGTGCGGGAGGGCATCTGACGCACTCTGAGGTGCGGGAGGGCATCTGACGCACTCTGAGGTGCGGGAGGGCATCTGACGCACTCTGAGGTGCGGGAGGGCATCTGACGCACTCTGAGGTGCGGGAGGGCATCTGACGCACTCTGAGGTGCGGGAGGGCATCTGACGCACTCTGAGGTGCGGGAGGGCATCTGACGCACTCTGAGGTGTGGGGAGGGCATCTGACGCACTCTGAGGTGTGGGGAGGGCATCTGACACACTCTGAGGCGCGGGAGGGCATCTGACGCACTCTGAGGTGCGGGAGGGCGTCTGACGCACTCTGAGGTGTGGGAGGGCATCTGACACTCTGAGGTGCGGGAGGGCATCTGACGCACTCTGAGGTGCGGGAGGGCATCTGACGCACTCTGAGGTGTGGGAGGGCATCTGACACACTGAGGTGTGGGAGGGCATCTGACGCACTCTGAGGTGCGGGAGGGCATCTGACACTCTGAGGTGCGGGAGGGCATCTGACACTCTGAGGTGCGGGAGGGCATCTGACTCACTCTGAGGTGTGTGGGGAGGGCATCTGACGCACTCTGAGGTGTGGGAGGGCATCTGACGCACTCTGAGGCGTGGGAGGGCATCTGACGTGTGGGAGGGCATCTGACGCACTCTGAGGTGTGGGAGGGCATCTGACGCACTCTGAGGTGTGTGGGGAGGGCATCTGACGCACTCTGAGGCGTGGGGAGGGCATCTGACGCACTCTGAGGTGTGGGAGGGCATCTGACGCACTCTGAGGTGTGGGAGGGCATCTGACGCACTCTGAGGTGTGGGAGGGCATCTGACACACTCTGAGGTGTGTGGGGAGGGCATCTGACGCACTCTGAGGCGTGGGAGGGCATCTGACGCACTCTGAGGTGTGGGAGGGCATCTGACGCACTCTGAGGTGTGGGAGGGCATCTGACACACTCTGAGGTGTGTGGGGAGGGCATCTGACGCACTCTGAGGCGTGGGGAGGGCATCTGACGCACTCTGAGGTGTGGGAGGGCATCTGACGCACTCTGAGGTGTGGGAGGGCATCTGACACACTGAGGTGTGGGAGGGCATCTGACACACTGAGGTGTGGGAGGGCATCTGACGCACTCTGAGGTGTGGGAGGGCATCTGACGCACTCTGAGGTGTGGGAGGGCATCTGACGCACTCTGAGGTGTGGGAGGGCATCTGACACACTGAGGTGTGGGAGGGCATCTGACACACTGAGGTGTGGGAGGGCATCTGACGCACTCTGAGGTGTGGGAGGGCATCTGACGCACTCTGAGGTGTGGGAGGGCATCTGACGCACTCTGAGGTGTGGGAGGGCATCTGACGCACTCTGAGGTGTGGGAGGGCATCTGACGCACTCTGAGGTGTGGGAGGGCATCTGACGCACTCTGAGGTGTGGGAGGGCATCTGACACACTCTGAGGTGCGGGAGGGCATCTGACACTCTGAGGTGCGGGAGGGCATCTGACGCACTCTGAGGTGTGGGAGGGCATCTGACGCACTCTGAGGTGCGGGAGGGCATCTGACGCACTCTGAGGCGTGGGGAGGGCATCTGACGCACTCTGAGGCGTGGGGAGGGCATCTGACGCACTCTGAGGTGTGGGAGGGCATCTGACGCACTCTGAGGTGCGGGAGGGCATCTGACGCACTCTGAGGTGCGGGAGGGCATCTGACGCACTCTGAGGTGTGGGAGGGCATCTGACGCACTCTGAGGTGTGGGAGGGCATCTGACGCACTCTGAGGTGCGGGAGGGCATCTGACGCACTCTGAGGCGTGGGGAGGGCATCTGACGCACTCTGAGGCGTGGGGAGGGCATCTGACGCACTCTGAGGTGTGGGAGGGCATCTGACGCACTCTGAGGTGCGGGAGGGCATCTGACGCACTCTGAGGCGTGGGGAGGGCATCTGACGCACTCTGAGGCGTGGGGAGGGCATCTGACGCACTCTGAGGTGTGGGAGGGCATCTGACGCACTCTGAGGTGCGGGAGGGCATCTGACGCACTCTGAGGTGCGGGAGGGCATCTGACGCACTCTGAGGTGCGGGAGGGCATCTGACGCACTCTGAGGTGCGGGAGGGCATCTGACGCACTCTGAGGTGCGGGAGGGCATCTGACGCACTCTGAGGTGCGGGAGGGCATCTGACGCACTCTGAGGTGTGGGAGGGCATCTGACGCACTCTGAGGTGTGGGGAGGGCATCTGACACACTCTGAGGTGCGGGAGGGCATCTGACGCACTCTGAGGTGCGGGAGGGCATCTGACGCACTCTGAGGTGTGGGAGGGCATCTGACGCACTCTGAGGTGTGGGAGGGCATCTGACGCACTCTGAGGTGTGGGAGGGCATCTGACACACTGAGGTGTGGGAGGGCATCTGACACACTCTGAGGTGTGTGGGGAGGGCATCTGACGCACTCTGAGGTGTGGGAGGGCATCTGACGCACTCTGAGGTGTGTGGGGAGGGCATCTGGCACACTGAGGTGTGGGAGGGCATCTGACACACTCTGAGGTGTGGGAGGGCATCTGACGCACTCTGAGGTGTGGGAGGGCATCTGACGCACTCTGAGGTGCGGGAGGGCATCTGACGCACTCTGAGGTGCGGGAGGGCATCTGACGCACTCTGAGGTGCGGGAGGGCATCTGACACACTCTGAGGTGTGGGAGGGCATCTGACACACTCTGAGGTGTGGGAGGGCATCTGACGCACTCTGAGGTGTGGGAGGGCATCTGACACACTCTGAGGTGTGGGAGGGCATCTGACGCACTCTGAGGTGTGGGAGGGCATCTGACGCACTCTGAGGTGGGGGAGGGCATCTGACGCACTCTGAGGTGTGGGAGGGCATCTGACGCACTCTGAGGTGTGGGAGGGCATCTGACGCACTCTGAGGTGTGGGAGGGCATCTGACGCACTCTGAGGTGTGGGAGGGCATCTGACGCACTCTGAGGTGCGGGAGGGCATCTGACGCACTCTGAGGTGCGGGAGGGCATCTGACGCACTCTGAGGCGTGGGAGGGCATCTGACGCACTCTGAGGCGTGGGAGGGCATCTGACGCACTCTGAGGTGCGGGAGGGCATCTGACGCACTCTGAGGTGTGGGAGGGCATCTGACGCACTCTGAGGTGCGGGAGGGCATCTGACGCACTCTGAGGTGCGGGAGGGCATCTGACGCACTCTGAGGTGTGGGAGGGCATCTGACGCACTCTGAGGTGCGGGAGGGCATCTGACGCACTCTGAGGTGTGGGAGGGCATCTGACGCACTCTGAGGTGTGGGAGGGCATCTGGAGTAACGGTGTGTGTTGCAGGAACACGGACACTGCGCCGACTTCCATCCGAGTGGAGCCGTGGTCACCATAGGAACACACTCCGGGAAGTGAGTACAAGTACTACAGTACAAGTACTACAGTACAAGTACTACACTACTGCAGTACAAGTACTACAGTACAAGTACAAGTACTACAGTACAAGTACAAGTACTACAGTACAAGTACTACAGTACAAGTACAAGTACTACAGTACAAGTACAAGTACTACAGTACAAGTACTACAGTACAAGTACTACAGTACAAGTACAAGTACTACAGTACAAGTACTACAGTACAAGTACAAGTACTACAGTACAAGTACAAGTACTACAGTACAAGTACTACACTACTGCAGTACAAGTACTACACTACTACAGTACAAGTACTACAGTACTACACTACTACAGTACCAGGACTACAGTACAAGTACTACAGTACAAGTACTACAGTACAAGTACTACAGTACAAGTACAAGTACTACAGTACAAGTACAAGTACTACAGTACAAGTACTACAGTACAAGTACAAGTACTACAGTACAAGTACTACACTACTGCAGTACAAGTACTACACTACTGCAGTACAAGTACTACAGTACAAGTACTACAGTACTGCAGTACAAGTACTACAGTACAAGTACTACAGTACAAGTACAAGTACTACAGTACAAGTACTACACTACTGCAGTACAAGTACTACACTACTGCAGTACAAGTACTACAGTACTACACTACTACAGTACCAGGACTACAGTACAAGTACTACACTACTACAGTACAAGTACTACAGTACAAGTACAAGTATTACAGTACAAGTACTACACTACTGCAGTACAAGTACTACACTACTACAGTACAAGTACTACAGTACTACAGTACCAGTACTACAGTACTACAGTACCAGTACTACAGTATTACAGTACTACAGTACAAGTACTACAGTATTACAGTACTACAGTACAAGTACTACAGTACCAGTACTGCAGTACAAGTACTACAATACTACAGTACAAGTACTACAGTACTACAGTACTACAGTACTACAGTACCAGTACTACAGTATTACAGTACTACAGTACAAGTACTACAGTACTACAGTACTACAGTACAAGTACTACAGTACTACAGTACCAGTACTACAGTATTACAGTACTACAGTACCAGTACTACAGTACCAGTACTGCAGTACAAGTACTACAGTACTACAGTACAAGTACTACAGTACTACAGTACCAGTACTACAGTATTACAGTACTACAGTACAAGTACTACAGTATTACAGTACTACAGTACAAGTACTACAGTACCAGTACTGCAGTACAAGTACTACAGTACTACAGTACTACAGTACTACAGTACAAGTACTACAGTATTACAGTACTACAGTACCAGTACTACAGTACTACAGTACTACAGTACAAGTACTACAGTACTACAGTACCAGTACTACAGTACTACAGTACTACAGTACAAGTACTACAGTACTACAGTACCAGTACTACAGTACCAGTACTACAGTACTACAGTACAAGTACTACAGTACCAGTACTGCAGTACAAGTACTACAGTACTACAGTACTACAGTACTACAGTACAAGTACTACAGTATTACAGTACTACAGTACCAGTACTACAGTACTACAGTACTACAGTACAAGTACTACAGTACTACAGTACCAGTACTACAGTACCAGTACTACAGTACTACAGTACAAGTACTACAGTACTACAGTACCAGTACTACAGTACTACAGTACCAGTACTACAGTATTACAGTACTACAGTACAAGTACTACAGTACTACAGTACCAGTACTACAGTATTACAGTACTACAGTACCAGTACTACAGTACCAGTACTGCAGTACAAGTACTACAGTACTACAGTACAAGTACTACAGTACTACAGTACAAGTACTACAGTACTACAGTACCAGTACTACAGTATTACAGTACTACAGTACAAGTACTACAGTACTACAGTACCAGTACTACAGTATTACAGTACTACAGTACAAGTACTACAGTATTACAGTACTACAGTACCAGTACTGCAGTACAAGTACTACAGTACTACAGTACTACAGTACAAGTACTACAGTACTACAGTACCAGTACTACAGTACCAGTACTACAGTACCAGTACTACAGTACTACAGTACAATTACTACAGTACTACAGTACAAGTACTACAGTACTACAGTACCAGTACTACAGTACCAGTACTACAGTACTACAGTACAAGTACTACAGTATTACAGTACTACAGTACCAGTACTACAGTACTACAGTACTACAGTACAAGTACTACAGTACTACAGTACCAGTACTACAGTACTACAGTACTACAGTACTACAGTACAAGTACTACAGTACCAGTACTACAGTACTACAGTACCAGTACTACAGTACTACAGTACAAGTACTACAGTACTACAGTACCAGTACTACAGTACTACAGTACTACAGTACCAGTACTACAGTACTACAGTACAAGTACTACAGTACTACAGTACTACAGTACTACAGTACAAGTACTACAGTACCAGTACTACAGTACTACAGTACCAGTACTACAGTACTACAGTACAAGTACTACAGTACTACAGTACTACAGTACTACAGTACCAGTACTACAGTACTACAGTACTACAGTACAAGTACTACAGTACCAGTACTACAGTACTACAGTACCAGTACTACAGTACAAGTACTACAGTACCAGTACTACAGTACTACAGTACCAGTACTACAGTACAAGTACTACAGTACTACAGTACCAGTACTACAGTACTACAGTACTACAGTACTACAGTACAAGTACTACAGTACCAGTACTACAGTACTACAGTACCAGTACTACAGTACTACAGTACCAGTACAGGTGTAGTTCTGTGATGTTGTGACCTTTGACCTTTGACCTTTCCTCAGGTGGTACGTCCTGGACGCCGAAAGCACCGACCTCGTGGCGATTCACACCGACGGCAACGAACAGCTGAGCGTCATGAGGTTCTCCACAGGTGGGGTCAGAGGTCAGGGGGGTCAGAAGGGTCAGGGGTCAGTAGGGTCAGAGATCATAGGGGTCAGGGGCTTCAGAGATCACAGGGGTCAGAGGTCACGGAGATCATGGGGGTCAGAGGTCAGGGGGGTCAGAGGTCACAGGGGTCAGGGGTGTCAGAGGTCACAGGGGTTAGAGATCACAGATCATGGGGTCAGTGGTCACAGGGGTCAGAGGTCACAGAGATCAGGGAGGTCAGAGGTTACAGAGATCATGGGGTGAGTGGTCACAGGGGTCAGAGGTCACAGAGATCAGGGAGGTCAGAGGTCACAGGTCAGAGGTTACAGAGATCATGGGGTCAGTGGTCACAGGGGTCAGAGGTCACGTGTGTTTTCGTGCTCTGCAGACGGGAGCCTTTTGGCCGTCGGATCTCACGATAACTTCATCTACCTGTACACGGTGTCCGAGAACGGCCGCAAGTACAACCGCTACAACAAGTGCTCCGTGAGTACTGCGAGTACTGCGAGTACTACTGCGAGTACTACGAGTACTACTACGAGTACTGCAACTACTACTGCGAGTACTACACGTACTACTACGAGTACTACACGTACTACTACGAATACTACACGTACTACTACGACTACTACACGTACTACTACGAATACTACACGTACTACTACGAATACTACACATACTACGAATACTACACGTACTACTACGACTACTACACGTACTACTACGACTACTACACGTACTACTATGAGTACTACACGTACTACTACGAGTACTACACGTACTACTACGAATACTACACGTACTACGAATGCTATACGTACTACTACGAATACTACACATACTACGAATACTACACGTACTACTACGACTACTACACGTACTACTACGACTACTACACGTACTACTACGAGTACTACACGTACTACTACGAGTACTACACGTACTACTACGAATACTACACGTACTACGAATGCTATACGTACTACTACGAATACTACACGTACTACTACGAGAACTACACGTACTACTACAAGTACTACACGTACTACTACGAATACAGCATATACTACTACGAATACGACATGTACTACTACGAATACTACATGTACTACGACCAGTACTACACGTACTACTACTAGTACTACGACCATTACTACACGTACTACGACCAGTACTACATGTACTCCTCGTCCTCTGGCTCAGAGTAAAAGTACTCGCTGTACTTTGTGTACTTGTTTCAGGGACACTCGAGTTACATCACTCACCTGGACTGGTCTCCAGACAACAGCTTCATCATGTCCAACTCCGGAGACTACGAGATCCTCTACTGTGAGTACTGCGAGTACTACTGTGTACTACTGTGCACTACTGTGTACTACTGTGCACTACTGTGCGCTACTGTGCACTACTGTGCACTACTGTGCACTACTGTGTACTACTGTGCACTACTGTGCACTACTGTGCACTACTGTGCACTACTGTGTACTACTGTGTACTACTGTGCACTACTGTGCACTACTGTGCACTACTGTGCACTACTGTGTACTACTGTGCACTACTGTGCACTACTGTGCACTACTGTGCACTACTGTGCACTACTGTGCACTACTGTGCACTACTGTGTACTACTGTGCGCTACTGTGCGCTACTGTGCGCTACTGTGCACTACTGTGCACTACTGTGTACTACTGTGTACTACTGTGCACTACTGTGCACTACTGTGCACTACTGTGCACTACTGTGTACTACTGTGCACTACTGTGCACTACTGTGCACTACTGTGCACTACTGTGCACTACTGTGCACTACTGTGTACTACTGTGTACTACTGTGCACTACTGTGCACTACTGTGCACTACTGTGCACTACTGTGTACTACTGTGCGCTACTGTGTACTACTGTGCACTACTGTGTACTACTGTGCACTACTGTGCACTACTGTGTACTACTGTGTACTACTGTGCACTACTGTGCACTACTGTGCACTACTGTGCGCTACTGTGTACTACTGTGCGCTACTGTGCGCTACTGTGCGCTACTGTGCGCTACTGTGCGCTACTGTGCGCTACTGTGCGCTACTGTGCGCTACTGTGCGCTACTACTGTGTACTACTGTGTACTACTGTGTACTACTGTGCACTACTGTGCGCTACTGTGCGCTACTGTGCGCTACTGTGCGCTACTGTGCGCTACTGTGCACTACTGTGTACTACTGTGTACTACTACTGTGTACTACTGTGTACTACTGTGTACTACTGTGCACTACTGTGCACTACTGTGCACTACTGTGCACTACTGTGTACTACTGTGCACTACTGTGTACTACTGTGCGCTACTGTGCGCTACTGTGCGCTACTGTGCGCTACTGTGCGCTACTGTGCACTACTACTGTGTACTACTGTGTACTACTGTGTACTACTGTGCACTACTGTGCACTACTGTGTACTACTGTGCGCTACTGTGCGCTACTGTGCGCTACTGTGCGCTACTGTGCACTACTGTGTACTACTGTGTACTACTACTGTGTACTACTGTGTACTACTGTGCGCTACTGTGCGCTACTGTGCGCTACTGTGCGCTACTGTGCGCTACTGTGCGCTACTGTGCACTACTACTGTGTACTACTGTGTACTACTGTGTACTACTGTGTGCTACTGTGCACTACTGTGTGCTACTGTGTGCTACTGTGCGCTACTGTGTCCTACTGTGCACTACTGTGTACTACTGTGTACTACTGTGTACTACTGTGCACTACTGTGCGCTACTGTGCGCTACTGTGCGCTACTGTGCGCTACTGTGTCCTACTGTGCACTACTACTGTGTACTACTGTGTACTACTGTGTACTACTGTGCGCTACTGTGCGCTACTGTGCGCTACTGTGCGCTACTGTGTACTACTGTGCACTACTGTGCACTACTGTGTACTACTGTGTACTACTGTGTACTACTGTGCGCTACTGTGTACTACTGCGAGACTGAAGAGTGAGACGGAAGAGTGAGACTGAAGAGTGAGACTGAAGAGTGAGAGCGAAGAGTGAGAGCGAAGAGTGAGACTGAAGAGTGAGACGGAAGAGTGAGACTGAAGAGTGAGACTGAAGAGTGAGACTGAAGAGTGAAGAGTGAGACTGAAGAGTGAGAGCGAAGAGTGAGACTGAAGAGTGAGACTGAAGAGTGAAGAGTGAGACTGAAGAGTGAAGAGTGAGACTGAAGAGTGAGACTGAAGAGTGAGACTGAAGAGTGAGACTGAAGAGTGAGAGCGAAGAGTGAGACTGAAGAGTGAAGAGTGAGACTGAATGAGACTGAAGAGTGAGACTGAAGAGTGAGACTGAAGAGTGAGACGGAAGAGTGAGAGCGAAGAGTGAGACTGAAGAGTGAAGAGTGAGACTGAAGAGTGAGACTGAAGAGTGAGACTGAAGAGTGAGACTGAAGAGTGAGAGCGAAGAGTGAGACTGAAGAGTGAAGAGTGAGACTGAAGAGTGAGACTGAAGAGTGAGACTGAAGAGTGAGACGGAAGAGTGAGACTGAAGAGTGAGACTGAAGAGTGAGACTGAAGAGTGAGACTGAAGAGTGAGACTGAAGAGTGAGAGCGAAGAGTGAGACTGAAGAGTGAGACTGAAGAGTGAAGAGTGAGACTGAAGAGTGAGACTGAAGAGTGAAGAGTGAGACTGAAGAGTGAGACTGAAGAGTGAGAGCGAAGAGTGAGACTGAAGAGTGAGAGCGGAGAGTGAAGAGTGAGAGTGAGACTGAAGAGAGACTGAAGAGTGAGAGTGAAGAGTGAGACTGAAGAGTGAGACTGAAGAGTGAGAGCAGAGAGTGAGACTGAAGAGTGAGAGCGAAGAGTGAGACTGAAGAGTGAGAGCGAAGAGTGAGAAGGAAGAGTGAGACGGAAGAGTGAGAGAGGAGAGTGAAGAGTGAGAGCGGAGAGTGAGAGTGAAGAGTGAGACTGAAGAGTGAGAGCAGAGAGTGAGACTGAAGAGTGAGAGCGAAGAGTGAGAGTGAAGAGTGAGACTGAAGAGTGAGAGCGAAGAGTGAGACTGAAGTGTGAGACTGAAGAGTGAGACTGAAGAGTGAGAGCAGAGTGAGACTGAAGAGTGAGAGCAGAGAGTGAGACTGAAGAGTGAGAGCGAAGAGTGAGACTGAAGAGTGAGACGGAAGAGTGAGACTGAAGAGTGAGAGCAGAGAGTGAGACGGAAGAGTGAGAAGGAAGAGTGAGACGGAAGAGTGAGAGAGGAGAGTGAAGAGTGAGAGCGGAGAGTGAGAGCGAAGAGTGAGAGCGAAGAGTGAGACTGAAGAGTGAGACGGAAGAGTGAGACTGAAGAGTGAGAGCGGAGAGCAGAGAGTGAAGAGTGAGAGTGAGACTGAAGAGAGACTGAAGAGTGAGACTGAAGTGTGAGACTGAAGAGTGAAGAGTGAGAGCGAAAAGAAGAGAGTGCACCAAAGTGTGAAAAGACTGATGTGTTAACCTGTATATTAACTCTGTGTGTGTGTTGTGTTCAGGGGATGTGGTAAACGGCTGTTCTCAGATCCGGAATCGCTCCGAATGTAAAGACCTGGACTGGGCCACGTACACCTGTGTCCTCGGCTTCCACGTGTTTGGTCAGTACCTCTGCCCCTGTCTGACCCTGTCTGACCCTGTCTGACCCTGTCTGTCCCTGTCTGCAGGTGTTTGGCCCGAAGGCTCTGATGGGACAGACATAAACGCGTTGGTTCGTTCTCACAATCGTCGGGTTCTCGCTCTCGCCGACGACTTCTGCAAAGTTCATCTGTTCAGCTTCCCCTGCTGCACCTTCAAGGTACTGCACCTGCCCCCTGCACCTGTCCCCTGTACCTGTCCCCCTGCACCTGTCCCCTGTACCTGTCCCCCTGTCCCTCGTCCTTGGTTGTACGACGAGGGACAGGGGGACCAACTCGTCAGTTCATGAGAAAGATTTGGTTTAGTCCTAGTCTGAGTCTTAGTCCTGGTCTTAGTCCTGGTCTCAGACCCGGTCTTGGTCTCCGCAGGCTCCCAGTCACAAGTACAGCGCCCACAGCAGCCACGTGACCAACGTGAGCTTCGTGCACGACGACCGTCACCTGATCTCGACGGGCGGGAAGGACATGAGCATCATGCAGTGGCGATTGGTGGAGAGCGGCGCAGGCCCCGCCCCCAAACCGCCGGCCCCGCCCCCCGCCGCTGCGCCCGACGAGCCTCCCACGGCCAATGGGGAGCCGGAGCTGACCCCGCCCCCCTCGGAGCTGACCCCGCCCACCTCGGACACGGTGAGTTTGAAGGACAGCCTGGAGCCGACGCCCCCTCTCACGCCGCCGTCTTAGACCCGCCCCCTTGCCGTCTGCCGCCGTAGACCTCAGAACACTCCTCTGTCGCTGCTCGGGTCCGGCCCGGTCCGGATCCAACCAGAAACCCTCTCGTTCCGGTGCATTAAGCTCATCTCTGCAGAACTGTGGAGTCCTGTGGGTTTGTGAAGTGGACTGCATCTCCCAGAATGCATTGTACCAGCAGCCAGTCAGAGTGCTGCGTCCTGGTCATGTGACTCGTGAATGGACCCTGGTTTCTTCTTCACTGTTTTTACTTTGTGTTTTTGGCTTTTTCAAAATGAACCAAAAAAGTGATTTCTGTAAAAACGTGTGTCAGACGAATGTCAAGGCCGAGGCCCCGCCCCCTGCAACGAGACCTGCTCTAGTCCTGGTTCAGTCCTGGTTCAGTCCTGGTTCAGTCCTGGTTTAGACCTGGTTTAGACCTGGTTTAGACCTGGTTCAGTCCTGGTTTAGTCCTGGTTCAGTCCTGGTTCAGTCCTGGTTTAGACCTGGTTCAGTCCTGGTTTAGTCCTGGTTCAGTCCTGGTTCAGTCCTGGTTTAGACCTGGTTTAGACCTGGTTTAGTCCTGGTTCAGTCCTGGTTCAGTCCTGGTTTAGTCCTGGTTTAGACCTGGTTTAGTCCTGGTTTAGTCCTGGTTTAGACCTGGTTTAGTCCTGGTTCAGTCCTGGTTTAGTCCTGGTTTAGTCCTGGTTTAGTCCTGGTTCAGTCCTGGTTTAGTCCTGGTTTAGACCTGGTTCAGTCCTGGTTCAGTCCTGGTTTAGTCCTGGTCCAGTCCTGGTCTCAAGGGGCGGGGTTAGGTGATGTGGGCGGGGCCCGGGAGTGAATGTCCGGTTGTGATTGGTCAGAGTTTTGAGCCTCGGATTCCTATTGGTCCATTTCTGGCCGTGTCATCGTGAAGGGCTTTTCTCATTGGACGCTCACACGTTTAGGGGCGGGGTTTGGGGTGGGAGGGGCCTGCATGTGAAAGGGGAGGGGTTTGTATGTGATGGTCATGTGACAAGGCCCTGATCCAATCATGTGTCAGAAGCATTCCTGTCGACGTCAGACTGAAAATAAAGAAATGTTTTGGATTAAGAGTTTAGAGTCTGTGTGTGTGTGTGTGTGTGTGTGTGTGTGTGTGTGTGTGTGTGTCTGTGTGTGTGTGTGTGTGTGTGTCTGTGTGTGTCTGTGTCTGTGTGTGTGTATGAATGTTTTTATATATGTATGTAAGTGTGTGTGTGCATATGTCTGTATGAACGTATGTGTGTGTGTGTGTGTGTGTCTGTGTGTGTGTGTGTGTGTGTGTGTGTGTCTGTGTCTGTGTGTGTGTATGAATGTTTTTATATATGTATGTAAGTGTGTGTGTGCATATGTCTGTATGAACGTATGTGAGTGGGTGTGTGTATGTGTGTGTATGTGACCTGAGTGTGTGTGTGTCACTTTTTTGTTTGTTTAAAATGTGAAAATAATAAAACATCGAGAATGTCCAAAGACAAAAGAGTTTTATTTAAATGCTCCAAAAGTTCAAGAACCACAATCATGAAACACGTCTGCGCACACACGTCTGCGCACATACGTATGCACACGTCTGCGCACATACGTATGCACACGTCTGCGCATACACGTCTGCACACACACACACGTATGCGCACACACGTATGCGCACAGGTCTGCGCACACACGTCTGCGCACATACGTATGCACACGTCTGCGCACATACGTATGCACACGTCTGCGCACATACGTATGCACACGTCTGCGCACATGTATGCGCACTCACATCTATGCACACATGTCTGCACACAGGTCTGCGCACACACGTCTGCACACACATACGTTTGCACACACACACGTCTGCACACGCGTCTGCACACACGTCTGCGCACACACATCTGCACACACACGTCTGCGCACACACGTCTGCACACACACGTCTGCGCACACACATCTGCACACACGTCTGCGCACACGTCTGCACACACACGTCTGCGCACACATCTGCACACACACGTCTGCACACACACACGTCTGCGCACACACATCTGCACACACACGTCTGCGCACACACATCTGCACACATGTCTGCGCACACATCTGCACACACCCATCTGCGCACACATTTCTGCACACACACATCTGCGCACACACGTCTGCACACACACACCTGCACACATTTCTGCACACACACACCTGCACACACATTTCTGCGCACACACATCTGCACACACACGTCTGCGCACACACGTCTGCACACACACATCTGCACACACACGTCTGCGCACACACGTCTGCGCACACACGTCTGCGCACACACATCTGCGCACACATGTCTGCGCACACATCTGCACACACCCATCTGCACACACATTTCTGCACACACACGTCTGCGCACACACGTCTGCACACACACGTCTGCACACACACACATCTGCACACACACATCTGCGCACACACACGTCTGCGCACACACACATCTGCACACACACACATCTGCGCACACGTTTGCGCACACACATCTGCACACACACGTCTGCACACGTCTGCACACAGGTCTGCGCACACACGTCTGCGCACACATACGTCTGCATACCACAATTCCTCCAAAAACACAAAACTACACAGCCCCGCCCCCTTTAACACTCAGGTGCCTTCACGCTGCGCTCTGATTGGTCGGGGCTCTGCTCGCTGTGCTCTGATTGGTCGGAGGGTTTTGCACACGAGGCTCTGGGTGACGCGGCGCCGAATCCACGGGACGTCCCAGATCTCCACATGACACCGGAACACCTGAAACCACCAGAACCGGGATCAGAACCAGGACCAGAACCAGGACCAGGAGGAGGCGCAGACCTGGTGCAGGGGTCCGGGGGGTTGCAGGTCACAGTCCTCGAGGTTCTGAGGTTCGTCTCGTTTTCGACACACGGTTCTGCAGAGATCCAAGTCCAAGAGGAACCGGATGCCCCGCACCACCTGGAGAACCAGGAGGACCAGGAGGAGAACCAGGAGAACCAAGAGAACCAGGAGGACCAGGAGAACCAAAGGAACCATGAGGACCAAGAGGAGAACCAGGAGGAGAACCAGGAGAACCAGGAGGAGAACCAGGAGAACCAGGAGGAGAACCAAGAGAACCAGGAGAACCAAAGGAACCAGGAGGACCAGGAGGAGAACAAAGAGAACATCATCACCCCCTTCTGCTGTACCGATCTCTCCTTTGTCCCCTCCTCCCCCCCTCACCTGTCTCACCTGCCCCCCGTCACCTGCCCCCCCTCACCTGTCCCCCTCACCTGCCCCCCTCACCTACCCCCCCTCACCTGCCCCCCTCACCGGCCCCCCCCACCTGCCCCCCCCTCACCTGCCCCCCCCACCTGCCCCCCTCACCTGCCCCCCCTCACCGGCCCCCCTCACCGGCCCCCCTCACCTGCCCCCCCCTCACCTGCCCCCCTCACCTGTCTCTGGGCTCGGATGATGCGCTCGGCTCTGAACAGGAAGCTGTCGTCTGATTGGTTGTTGAATGTCTGCGCAGCCGTGAGCGCCGCCTGCAGGACGCAGCGCTCGTCTGCGCAGACGTCACAGGGGGCCCCAGGAACACAGCGCCCCCCACAGGCCCCACAGAGCCCTGCAGGACAGAGACTGGGACTGGGACTGGACCCGGACTGAGACCAGGACTGGGACCAGGACTGGGACCCGGACTGAGACCAGGACTGAGACCAGGACTGGACCCGGACTGAGACCAGGACTGGACCCGGACTGAGACCAGGACTGGGACCAGGACTGGGACCAGGACTGGGACCAGGACTGGGACCAGGACTGAGACCAGGACTGAGACCAGGACTGGACCGGGACTGGGACCAGGACTGAGACCAGGACTGGGACCAGGACTGAGACCAGGACTGGGACCAGGACTGGGACCAGGACTGGGACCAGGACTGAGACCAGGACTGGGACCAGGACTGAGACCAGGACTGGACCAGGACTGGGACCAGGACTGGACCAGGACTGAGACCAGGACTGAGACCAGGACTGGGACCAGGACTGAGACCAGGACTGGGACCAGGACTGAGACCAGGACTGAGACCAGGACTGAGACCAGGACTGGGACCAGGACTGAGACCAGGACTGGACCAGGACTGGGACCAGGACTGGACCAGGACTAAACCAGGACTAAACCAGGTCTAAACCAGGACTAAACCAGGTCTAAACCAGGACTAAACCAGGTCTAAACCAGGTCTAAACCAGGACTAAACCAGGTCTAAACCAGGACTAAACCAGGTCTAAACCAGGTCTAAACCAGGACTAAACCAGGACTGAACCAGGTCTAAACCAGGACTAAACCAGGTCTAACCCAGGACTAAATAGGTCTAAACCAGGACTAAACCAGGACTGAACCAGGTCTAAACCAGGACTAAACCAGGTCTAAACTAGGACTAAACCAGGTCTAAACCAGGACTAAACCAGGTCTAAACCAGGACTAAACCAGGACTAAACCAGGTCTACACCAGGACTAAACCAGGACTAAACCAGGACTAAACCAGGTCTAAACCAGAACTAAATAGGTCTAAACCAGGACTAAACCAGGTCTAAACCAGGACTAAACCAGGTCTAAACCAGGTCTAAACCAGGACTAAACCAGGTCTACACCAGGACTAAACCAGGACTAAACCAGGACTAAACCAGGTCTAAACCAGGTCTAAACCAGGACTAAACCAGGTCTAAACCAGGTCTAAACCAGGACTAAACCAGGTCTACACCAGGACTAAACCAGGACTAAACCAGGACTAAACCAGGTCTAAACCAGAACTAAATAGGTCTAAACCAGGACTAAACCAGGTCTAAACCAGGACTAAACCAGGTCTAAACCAGGACTAAACCAGGTCTAAACCAGGACTAAACCAGGACTGAACCAGGTCTAAACCAGGACTAAACCAGGTCTAAACCAGGACTAAACCAGGTCTAACCCAGGACTAAATAGGTCTAAACCAGGACTAAACCAGGTCTAAACTAGGACTAAACCAGGTCTAAACCAGGACTAAACCAGGTCTAAACCAGGACTAAACCAGGACTAAACCAGGACTAAACCAGGTCTAAACCAGGACTAAACCAGGTCTAAACCAGGACTAAACCAGGACTAAACCAGGACTAAATAGGTCTAAACCAGGACTAAACCAGGTCTAAACCAGGACTAAACCAGGTCTAAACCAGGACTAAACCAGGACTAAACCAGGACTAAATAGGTCTAAACCAGGTCTAAACTAGGACTAAACCAGGTCTAAACCAGGACTAAACCAGGTCTAAACCAGGACTAAACCAGGTCTAAACCAGGACTAAATAGGTCTAAACCAGGACTAAACCAGGTCTAAACTAGGACTAAACCAGGTCTAAACCAGGACTAAACCAGGACTAAACCAGGACTAAACCAGGTCTAAACCAGGACTAAACCAGGACTAAACCAGGACTAAACCAGGTCTAAACCAGGACTAAACCAGGTCTAAACCAGGACTAAACCAGGTCTAAACCAGGACTAAACCAGGACTAAACCAGGTCTAAACCAGGACTAAACCAGGTCTAAACCAGGACTAAACCAGGACTAAACCAGGACTAAACCAGATCTAAACCAGGACTAAACCAGATCTAAACCAGGTCTAAACCAGGACTAAACCAGGACTGAACCAGGTCTAAACCAGGACTAAACCAGGTCTAACCCAGGACTAAATAGGTCTAAACCAGGACTAAACCAGGACTAAACCAGGTCTAAACTAGGACTAAACCAGGTCTAAACCAGGACTAAACCAGGACTAAACCAGGACTAAACCAGGACTAAACCAGGTCTAAACCAGGACTAAACCAGGACTAAATAGGTCTAAACCAGGACTAAACCAGGACTAAACCAGGTCTAAACCAGGACTAAACCAGGTCTAAACCAGGACTAAACCAGGTCTAAACCAGGACTAAACCAGGACTGAACCAGGTCTAAACCAGGACTAAACCAGGTCTAACCCAGGACTAAATAGGTCTAAACCAGGACTAAACCAGGTCTAAACTAGGACTAAACCAGGTCTAAACCAGGACTAAACCAGGTCTAAACCAGGACTAAACCAGGACTAAACCAGGTCTAAACCAGGACTAAACCAGGTCTACACCAGGACTAAACCAGGACTAAACCAGGTCTAAACCAGGACTAAATAGGTCTAAACCAGGACTAAACCAGGTCTAAACCAGGACTAAACCAGGTCTAAACCAGGACTAAACCAGGACTGAACCAGGTCTAAACCAGGACTAAACCAGGTCTAAACCAGGACTAAACCAGGTCTAACCCAGGACTAAATAGGTCTAAACCAGGACTAAACCAGGTCTAAACTAGGACTAAACCAGGTCTAAACCAGGACTAAACCAGGTCTAAACCAGGACTAAACCAGGACCAAACCAGGACTAAACCAGGTCTAAACCAGGACTAAACCAGGTCTAAACCAGGACTAAACCAGGACTAAACCAGGACTAAACCAGGTCTAAACCAGGACTAAATAGGTCTAAACCAGGACTAAACCAGGTCTAAACTAGGACTAAACCAGGACTAAACCAGGACTAAACCAGGACTAAACCAGGACTAAACCAGGTCTACACCAGGACTAAACCAGGACTAAACCAGGACTAAACCAGGTCTAAACCAGAACTAAATAGGTCTAAACCAGGACTAAACCAGGTCTAAACCAGGACTAAACCAGGTCTAAACCAGGTCTAAACCAGGACTAAACCAGGTCTACACCAGGACTAAACCAGGACTAAACCAGGACTAAACCAGGTCTAAACCAGGTCTAAACCAGGACTAAACCAGGTCTAAACCAGGTCTAAACCAGGACTAAACCAGGTCTACACCAGGACTAAACCAGGACTAAACCAGGACTAAACCAGGTCTAAACCAGAACTAAATAGGTCTAAACCAGGACTAAACCAGGTCTAAACCAGGACTAAACCAGGTCTAAACCAGGACTAAACCAGGTCTAAACCAGGACTAAACCAGGACTGAACCAGGTCTAAACCAGGACTAAACCAGGTCTAAACCAGGACTAAACCAGGTCTAACCCAGGACTAAATAGGTCTAAACCAGGACTAAACCAGGTCTAAACTAGGACTAAACCAGGTCTAAACCAGGACTAAACCAGGTCTAAACCAGGACTAAACCAGGACTAAACCAGGACTAAACCAGGTCTAAACCAGGACTAAACCAGGTCTAAACCAGGACTAAACCAGGACTAAACCAGGACTAAATAGGTCTAAACCAGGACTAAACCAGGTCTAAACCAGGACTAAACCAGGTCTAAACCAGGACTAAACCAGGACTAAACCAGGACTAAATAGGTCTAAACCAGGTCTAAACTAGGACTAAACCAGGTCTAAACCAGGACTAAACCAGGTCTAAACCAGGACTAAACCAGGTCTAAACCAGGACTAAATAGGTCTAAACCAGGACTAAACCAGGTCTAAACTAGGACTAAACCAGGTCTAAACCAGGACTAAACCAGGACTAAACCAGGACTAAACCAGGTCTAAACCAGGACTAAACCAGGACTAAACCAGGACTAAACCAGGTCTAAACCAGGACTAAACCAGGTCTAAACCAGGACTAAACCAGGTCTAAACCAGGACTAAACCAGGACTAAACCAGGTCTAAACCAGGACTAAACCAGGTCTAAACCAGGACTAAACCAGGTCTAAACCAGGACTAAACCAGGACTAAACCAGGACTAAACCAGATCTAAACCAGGACTAAACCAGATCTAAACCAGGTCTAAACCAGGACTAAACCAGGACTGAACCAGGTCTAAACCAGGACTAAACCAGGTCTAACCCAGGACTAAATAGGTCTAAACCAGGACTAAACCAGGACTAAACCAGGTCTAAACTAGGACTAAACCAGGTCTAAACCAGGACTAAACCAGGACTAAACCAGGACTAAACCAGGACTAAACCAGGTCTAAACCAGGACTAAACCAGGACTAAATAGGTCTAAACCAGGACTAAACCAGGACTAAACCAGGTCTAAACCAGGACTAAACCAGGACTAAACCAGGTCTAAACCAGGACTAAACCAGGTCTAAACCAGGACTAAACCAGGACTGAACCAGGTCTAAACCAGGACTAAACCAGGTCTAACCCAGGACTAAATAGGTCTAAACCAGGACTAAACCAGGTCTAAACTAGGACTAAACCAGGTCTAAACCAGGACTAAACCAGGTCTAAACCAGGACTAAACCAGGACTAAACCAGGTCTAAACCAGGACTAAACCAGGTCTACACCAGGACTAAACCAGGACTAAACCAGGTCTAAACCAGGACTAAATAGGTCTAAACCAGGACTAAACCAGGTCTAAACCAGGACTAAACCAGGTCTAAACCAGGACTAAACCAGGACTGAACCAGGTCTAAACCAGGACTAAACCAGGTCTAAACCAGGACTAAACCAGGTCTAACCCAGGACTAAATAGGTCTAAACCAGGACTAAACCAGGTCTAAACTAGGACTAAACCAGGTCTAAACCAGGACTAAACCAGGTCTAAACCAGGACTAAACCAGGACCAAACCAGGACTAAACCAGGTCTAAACCAGGACTAAACCAGGTCTAAACCAGGACTAAACCAGGACTAAACCAGGACTAAACCAGGTCTAAACCAGGACTAAATAGGTCTAAACCAGGACTAAACCAGGTCTAAACTAGGACTAAACCAGGACTAAACCAGGACTAAACCAGGACTAAACCAGGACTAAACCAGGTCTAAACCAGGACTAAACCAGGACTAAACCAGGTCTAAACCAGGACTAAACCAGGTCTAAACCAGGTCTAAACCAGGACTAAACCAGGACTAAATAGGTCTAAACCAGGACTAAACCAGGACTAAACCAGGTCTAAACCAGGACTAAACCAGGACTAAACCAGGTCTAAACCAGGACTAAACCATGTCTAAACCAGGACTAAACCAGGTCTAAACCAGGACTAAACCAGGACTAAACCAGGTCTAAACCAGGACTAAACCAGGTCTAAACCAGGACTAAACCAGGTCTAAACTAGGACTAAACCAGGTCTAAACCAGGACTAAACCAGGACTAAACCAGGACTAAACCAGGTCTAAACCAGGACTAAACCAGGACTAAACCAGGTCTAAACCAGGACTAAACCAGGTCTAAACCAGGTCTAAACCAGGACTAAACCAGGACTAAATAGGTCTAAACCAGGACTAAACCAGGACTAAACCAGGTCTAAACCAGGACTAAACCAGGACTAAACCAGGTCTAAACCAGGACTAAACCAGGTCTAAACCAGGACTAAACCAGGTCTAAACCAGGACTAAACCAGGACTAAACCAGGTCTAAACCAGGACTAAACCAGGTCTAAACCAGGACTAAACCAGGACTAAACCAGGACTAAACCAGGACTAAACCAGGTCTAAACCAGGACTAAATAGGTCTAAACCAGGACTAAACCAGGTCTAAACTAGGACTAAACCAGGTCTAAACCAGGACTAAACCAGGACTAAACCAGGACTAAACCAGGACTAAACCAGGTCTAAACCAGGACTAAACCAGGACTAAACCAGGTCTAAACCAGGACTAAACCAGGTCTAAACCAGGTCTAAACCAGGACTAAACCAGGACTAAATAGGTCTAAACCAGGACTAAACCAGGACTAAACCAGGTCTAAACCAGGACTAAACCAGGACTAAACCAGGACTAAACCAGGTCTAAACCAGGACTAAACCAGGACTAAACCAGGACTAAACCAGGACTAAACCAGGTCTAAACCAGGACTAAACCAGGTCTAAACCAGGACTAAACCAGGACTAAACCAGGACTAAACCAGGACTAAACCAGATCTAAACCAGGACTAAACCAGATCTAAACCAGGTCTAAACCAGGACTAAACCAGGACTGAACCAGGTCTAAACCAGGACTAAACCAGGTCTAACCCAGGACTAAATAGGTCTAAACCAGGACTAAACCAGGTCTAAACTAGGACTAAACCAGGTCTAAACCAGGACTAAACCAGGACTAAACCAGGACTAAACCAGGACTAAACCAGGTCTAAACCAGGACTAAACCAGGACTAAATAGGTCTAAACCAGGACTAAACCAGGACTAAACCAGGTCTAAACCAGGACTAAACCAGGACTAAACCAGGTCTAAACCAGGACTAAACCAGGTCTAAACCAGGACTAAACCAGGTCTAAACCAGGACTAAACCAGGACTGAACCAGGTCTAAACCAGGACTAAACCAGGTCTAACCCAGGACTAAATAGGTCTAAACCAGGACTAAACCAGGTCTAAACTAGGACTAAACCAGGTCTAAACCAGGACTAAACCAGGTCTAAACCAGGACTAAACCAGGACTAAACCAGGTCTAAACCAGGTCTAAACCAGGACTAAACCAGGTCTACACCAGGACTAAACCAGGACTAAACCAGGACTAAACCAGGTCTAAACCAGGACTAAATAGGTCTAAACCAGGACTAAACCAGGTCTAAACCAGGACTAAACCAGGTCTAAACCAGGACTAAACCAGGACTGAACCAGGTCTAAACCAGGACTAAACCAGGTCTAAACCAGGACTAAACCAGGACTAAACCAGGTCTAACCCAGGACTAAATAGGTCTAAACCAGGACTAAACCAGGTCTAAACTAGGACTAAACCAGGTCTAAACCAGGACTAAACCAGGTCTAAACCAGGACTAAACCAGGACCAAACCAGGACTAAACCAGGTCTAAACCAGGACTAAACCAGGTCTAAACCAGGACTAAACCAGGACTAAACCAGGACTAAACCAGGTCTAAACCAGGACTAAATAGGTCTAAACCAGGACTAAACCAGGTCTAAACTAGGACTAAACCAGGTCTAAACCAGGACTAAACCAGGACTAAACCAGGACTAAACCAGGACTAAACCAGGTCTAAACCAGGTCTAAACCAGGACTAAACCAGGTCTAAACCAGGACTAAACCAGGACTAAACCAGGTCTAAACCAGGTCTAAACCAGGACTAAACCAGGACTAAATAGGTCTAAACCAGGACTAAACCAGGACTAAACCAGGTCTAAACCAGGACTAAACCAGGACTAAACCAGGTCTAAACCAGGACTAAACCAGGTCTAAACCAGGACTAAACCAGGTCTAAACCAGGACTAAACCAGGACTAAACCAGGACTAAACCAGGACTAAACCAGGTCTAAACCAGGACTAAACCAGGACTAAACCAGGTCTAAACCAGGACTAAACCAGGACTAAACCAGGTCTAAACCAGGACTAAACCAGGTCTAAACCAGGACTAAACCAGGACTAAACCAGGTCTAAACCAGGACTAAACCAGGACTAAACCAGGACTAAACCAGGACTAAACCAGGACTAAACCAGGTCTTTTGGATCTTACCCAGAAACGCGGTGATGATCAGAAGCGTCGCCATCTCCACTTCCTGTTCACAGTTTCTACAGGAAGTGCTCCGTCACTTCCTCAAGACACGGCCAGTTTATTAGATACAGCTCTCCTCCTCTTTCCTCCTCCTCTTTCCTCCTCCTCTTTCCTCCTCTTTCCGTCTCCTCTTTCCTCCTCCTCTTTTCTCCTCCTCTTTCCTCCTCCTCTTTCCTCCTCCTCCTCTTTCCTCCTCTTTCCGTCTCCTCTTTCCTCCTCCTCTTTCCTCCTCCTCTTTCCTCCTCCTCTTTTCTCCTTCTCTTTCCTCCTCCTCTTTCCGTCTCCTCTTTCCTCCTCCTCTTTCCTCCTCCTCTTTCCTCCTCCTGTTTCCTCCTCCTCTTTCCTTCTCCTCTTTCCTCCTCCTCTTTCCTCCTCCTCTTTCCTCCTCCTCCTGTTTCCTCCTCCTCTTTCCTCCTCCTCTTTCCTTCTCCTCTTTTCTCCTCCTGTCCTCCTCCTCTTTCCTCCTCCTTTCTCCTCCTCCTCTTTCCTCCTCCTCCTTTCTCCTCCTCTTTCCTCCTCCTCTTTTCTCCTCCTCTTTCCTCCTCCTCCTTTCTCCTCCTTTTTCCTCCTCCTCTTTCCTCCTCCTCTTTCCTCCTCCTCCTTTCGCCTCCTTTCCTCCTCCTCTTTCCGTCTCCTCTTTTCTCCTCCTCTTTTCTCCTCCTCTTTCCTCCTCCTCTTTCCTCCTCCTCCTTTCTCCTCCTCTTTCCTCCTCCTCTTTCCTCTTCCTCCTGTTTCCTCCTCCTCTTTCCGTCTCCTCTTTCCTCCTCCTCTCTCCTCCTCCTCTCTCCTCCTCCTCCTCTCTCCTCCTCCTCTTTTCCCCTCCTCTTTCCTCCTCCTCTTTCCTCCTCCTCTCTCCTCCTCCTCCTCTCTCCTCCTCTCTCCTCCTCCTCTTTTCTCCTCCTCTCTCCTCCTCCTCCTCTCTCCTCCTCCTCTCTCCTCCTCCTCCTCTCTCCTCCTCCTCTCTCCTCCTCCTCCTCTCTCCTCCTCTCTCCTCCTCCTCTCTCCTCCTCCTCCTCTCTCCTCCTCCTCTCTCCTCCTCCTCCTCTCTCCTCCTCTCTCCTCCTCCTCTCTCCTCCTCCTCTCTCCTCCTCCTCCTCTCTCCTCTTCCTCCTCTCTCCTCCTCTCTCCTCCTCCTCTTTTCTCCTCCTCCTCCTCCTCCTCCTCTCTCCTCCTCTCTCCTCCTCCTCTCTCCTCCTCATTCCTCCTCCTCTCTCCTCCGCCTCTCCTCCTCCTCCTCCTCTCTCCTCCTCCTCCTCCTCTTTCCTCCTCCTCTCTCCTCCTCCTCTCCTCCTCCTCTCTCCTCCTCCTCTCCTCCTCCTCTCCTCCTCCTCTCTCCTCCTCCTCTCTCCTCCTCCTCCTCCTCTTTCCTCCTCTTCTCTCCTCCTCCTCTCCTCCTCTCCTCCTCCTCCTCTCTCCTCCTCTCTCCTCCTCCTCTTTTCTCCTCCTCCTCTCTCCTCCTCCTCTCTCCTCCTCTCTCCTCCTCCTCTTTTCTCCTCCTCCTCTATCCTCCTCCTCTCTCCTCCTCCTCCTCTCTCCTCCTCTCTCCTCCTCCTCCTCTTTGGAATAATCAGGCTCCATTTTGAGACACGTTTCTTTATTGGCTGAATCAGCTGGAATGACACAAAATGTCCGCCGTCTGTCAGATCAGTCCTGCGCTCTGATTGGTCAACTACATTCAGAGTGTCCGTCCTGACACGTGATTGGCTGTTGCAGTGTAGGGGCGGGGTTAGAGGCGGGGCATGGAGCAGTGTTAGTAAAACTGTCTCTGATTGGCTGTAGGGGATCAGAGGGCCTCCTGATTGGCTGAGGGGGATCAGAGGGCCTCCTGATTGGCTGAGGGGGATCAGAGGGCCTCCTGATTGGCTGAGGGGATCAGAGGGCCTCCTGATTGGCTGAGGGGGATCAGAGGGCCTCCTGATTGGCTAAGGGGGATCAGAGAGCCTCCTGATTGGCTGTAGGGGATCAGAGGGCCTCCTGATTGGCTGAGGGGGATCAGAGGGCCTCCTGATTGGCTGAGGGGGATCAGAGGGCCTCCTGATTGGCTGAGGGGGATCAGAGGGCCTCCTGATTGGCTGAGGGGATCAGAGGGCCTCCTGATTGGCTGTGAGGTACTCTTCCGCTCTCTTGTGCGCCTCCAGAGCTTTGATGGTGTAAACGTCCTGCGGCAGCTCCGACTTCCTCCTCATCAGAGCCTTGTCCTTCTTCAGGTCCTTCATGCCCTGAAAACGGCCAATCACAGCAGAGCAGAGTTTAAACGGACCAATCAGAACACAGCAGGACTAAACTAGGTCCAAACCAGGACTAGACCAGGTCCAAACCAGGACTAAACCAGGATTAACCAGGTCTAAACCTGGACTAGACCAGGACTAAACCAGGACTAAACCAGGATTAACCAGGTCTAAACCTGGACTAGACCAGGACTAAAGCAGGACTAAACCAGGTCTAAACCAGGACTAGACCAGGACTAAACCAGGACTAAACCAGGTCTAGACCAGGACTAAACGAGGTCTAAACCAGGACTAAACCAGGACTAAACCAGGACTAAACCAGGATTAACCAGGTCTAAACCAGGTCTAAACCAGGTCTAAACCAGGACTAAACCAGGTCTAAACCAGTTCTAAACCAGGTCTAAACCAGGACTAAACCAGTTCTAAACCAGGTCTAAACCAGTTCTAAAGCAGGTCTAAACCAGGTCTAAACCAGGACTAAACCAGGTCTAAACCAGGACTAAACCAGGACGGAACAAGGACTAAACCAGGTCTAAACCAGGACTAAACCAGGACTAAACCAGGATTAACCAGGTCTAAACCTGGACTAGACCAGGACTAAACCAGGACTAAACCAGGATTAACCAGGTCTAAACCTGGACTAGACCAGGACTAAAGCAGGACTAAACCAGGTCTAGACCAGGACTAAACGAGGTCTAAACCAGGACTAAACCAGGACTAAACCAGGACTAAACCAGGATTAACCAGGTATAAACCAGGATTAAACCAGGTCTAAACCAGGACTAAACCAGTTCTAAAGCAGGTCTAAACCAGGTCTAAACCAGGTCTAAACCAGGACTAAACCAGGTCTAAACCAGTTCTAAACCAGGTCTAAACCAGGACTAAACCAGGACTAAACCAGGTCTAAACCAGGTCTAAACCAGGACTAAACCAGGTCTAAAGCAGGTCTAAACCAGGTCTAAACCAGGACTAAACCAGGTCTAAACCAGGACTAAACCAGGACGGAACAAGGACTAAACCAGGTCTAAACCAGGACTAAACCAGGACTAAACCAGGATTAACCAGGTCTAAACCAGGACTAAACCAGGTCTAAACCAGGACTAAACCAGGACTAAACTAGGATTAACCAGGTCTAAACCAGGATTAAACCAGGTCTAAACCAGGACTAAACCAGTTCTAAAGCAGGTCTAAACCAGGTCTAAACCAGTTCTAAACCAGGATTAAACCAGGTCTAAACCAGTTCTAAAGCAGGTCTAAACCAGGACTAAACCAGGACGGAACAAGGACTAAACCAGGTCTTAACCAGTTCTAAAGCAGGTCTAAACCAGGTCTAAACCAGGATTAAACCAGGTCTAAACCAGTTCTAAAGCAGGTCTAAACCAGGACTAAACCAGGACGCAACAAGGACTAAACCAGGTCTAAACCGGGTATAAGTCTGGACCGGGTCTGGGCGATACCTGTGTGGCTTCGCTCTCCACCGTCTTCTTCAGCAGTTGTATTTCTTCCTCTGTGGTCGGTGTGTCCGTCTCCATCGAGTAAACGGCGCCGAGGCCGTCGACCAGCGCCACCTGCAGGAGAGAGAGAGTGTGTATGTGTGTGTGACCTGTGTGTGTGTGTGTGTGACCTGTGTGTGTGTGTGTGTGACGTGTGTGTGTGTGTGACCTGTGTGTGTGTGTGTGACCTGTGTGTGTGTGTGTGACCTGTGTGTGTGTGTGACCTGTGTGTGTGTGTGACCTGTGTGTGTGTGTGACCTGTGTGTGTGTGTGTGACATGTGTGTGTGTGTGTGTGACCTGTGTGTGTGTGTGTGACCTGTGTGTGTGTGACCTGTGTGTGTGTGTGACCTGTGTGTGTGTGTGTGAGATGTGTGTGTGTGTGTGTGAGGTGTGTGTGTGTGTGTGACCTGTGTGTGTGACCTGTGTGTGTGTGTGTGTGTGTGTGTGACCTGTGTGTGTGTGTGTGTGTGTGTCCTGTGTGTGTGTGTGTGTGACCTGTGTGTGTGTGTGTGACCTGTGTGTGTGTGTGTGACCTGTGTGTGTGTGTGTGTGACCTGTGTGTGTGTGTGTGACCTGTGTGTGTGAGACCTGTGTGTGTGTGTGTGTGTGACCTGTGTGTGTGTGTGTGTGAGACCTGTGTGTGTGTGTGACCTGTGTGTGACCTGTGTGTGTGTGTGTGACCTGTGTGTGTGTGTGACCTGTGTGTGTGTGTGACCTGTGTGTGTGTGTGTGTGTGACCTGTGTGTGTGTGTGTGTGACCTGTGTGTGTGTGTGTGTGTGTGACCTGTGTGTGTGTGTGTGTGTGACCTGTGTGTGTGTGTGTGACCTGTGTGTGTGTGTGTGTGACCTGTGTGTGTGTGTCCTGTGTGTGTGTGTGTGTGACCTGTGTGTGTGTGTGTGACCCTGTGTGTGTGTGTGACCTGTGTGTGTGTGTGTGTGACCTGTGTGTGTGTGTGTGTGTGTGACCTGTGTGTGTGTGTGACCTGTGTGTGTGTGTGTGACCTGTGTGTGTGTGTGTGTGACCTGTGTGTGTGTGTGTGTGTGTGACCTGTGTGTGTGTGTGTGTGTGTGTGTGACCTGTGTGTGTGTGTGTGTGACCTGTGTGTGTGTGTGACCTGTGTGTGTGTGTGTGACCTGTGTGTGTGTGTGTGACCTGTGTGTGTGTGTGTGACCTGTGTGTGTGTGACCTGTGTGTGTGTGTGACCTGTGTGTGTGTGTGTGACATGTGTGTGTGTGTGTGTGACCTGTGTGTGTGTGTGTGACCTGTGTGTGTGACCTGTGTGTGTGTGTGTGTGTGTGACCTGTGTGTGTGTGTGTGACCTGTGTGTGTGTGTGTGTGACCTGTGTGTGTGTGTGTGTCCTGTGTGTGTGTGTGTGTGACCTGTGTGTGTGTGTGTGACCTGTGTGTGTGAGACCTGTGTGTGTGACCTGTGTGTGTGTGTGTGTGAGACCTGTGTGTGTGTGTGACCTGTGTGTGACCTGTGTGTGTGTGTGTGACCTGTGTGTGTGTGACCTGTGTGTGTGTGTGACCTGTGTGTGTGTGTGTGTGACCTGTGTGTGTGTGTGTGTGACCTGTGTGTGTGTGTGTGTGTGACCTGTGTGTGTGTGTGTGTGTGTGTGTAACCTGTGTGTGTGTGTGTGACCTGTGTGTGTGTGTGTGTGACCTGTGTGTGTGTGTCCTGTGTGTGTGACCTGTGTGTGTGTGTGACCTGTGTGTGTGTGTGACCTGTGTGTGTGTGTGACCTGTGTGTGTGTGTGACCTGTGTGTGTGTGTGACCTGTGTGTGTGTGTGTGTGACCTGTGTGTGTGTGTGTGACCTGTGTGTGTGTGACCTGTGTGTGTGTGTGACCTGTGTGTGTGTGTGACCTGTGTGTGTGTGTCCTGTGTGTGTGTGTGTGTGACCTGTGTGTGTGTGTGTGTGACCTGTGTGTGTGTGTGTGTGTGTGTGTGTGACCTGTGTGTGTGTGTGTGTGTGACCTGTGTGTGTGTGTGTGTGTGACCTGTGTGTGTATGTGTGACCTGTGTGTGTGTGTGACCTGTGTGTGTGTGTGTGACCTGTGTGTGTGTGTGTGTGTGACCTGTGTGTGTGTGTGTGTG
>CM068354.1:43148161-43190661 GCA_034769755.1 Odontamblyopus lacepedii | reverse complement strand
CCTCCTGAAGACTCTGCCTCCTGAAGACTCTGCCTCCTCCTGAAGACGCTGCCTCCTGAAGACTCTGCCTCCTGAAGACTCTGCCTCCTGAAGACTCTGCCTCCTGAAGACTCTGCCTCCTCCTGAAGACTCTGCCTCCTGAAGACTCTGCCTCCTGAAGACTCTGCCTCCTGAAGACTCTGCCTCCTCCTGAAGACTCTGCCTCCTCCTGAAGACTCTGCCTCCTCCTGAAGACTCTGCCTCCTGAAGACTCTGCCTCCTCCTGAAGACTCTGCCTCCTGAAGACTCTGCCTCCTGAAGACTCTGCCTCCTGAAGACTCTGCCTCCTGAAGACTCTGCCTCCTCCTGAAGACTCTGCCTCCTCCTGAAGACTCTGCCTCCTCCTGAAGACTCTGCCTCCTGAAGACTCTGCCTCCTGAAGACTCTGCCTCCTGAAGACTCTGCCTCCTGAAGACTCTGCCTCCTCCTGAAGACTCTGCCTCCTCCTGAAGACTCTGCCTCCTCCTGAAGACTCTGCCTCCTCCTGAAGACTCTGCCTCCTGAAGACTCTGCCTCCTGAAGACTCTGCCTCCTGAAGACTCTGCCTCCTCCTGAAGACTCTGCCTCCTCCTGAAGACTCTGCCTCCTGAAGACTCTGCCTCCTCCTGAAGACTCTGCCTCCTGAAGACTCTGCCTCCTGAAGACTCTGCCTCCTGAAGACTCTGCCTCCTGAAGACTCTGCCTCCTGAAGACTCTGCCTCCTCCTGAAGACTCTGCCTCCTCCTGAAGACTCTGCCTCCTGAAGACTCTGCCTCCTCCTGAAGACTCTGCCTCCTCCTGAAGACTCTGCCTCCTGAAGACTCTGCCTCCTCCTGAAGACTCTGCCTCCTGAAGACTCTGCCTCCTGAAGACTCTGCCTCCTGAAGACTCTGCCTCCTCCTGAAGACTCTGCCTCCTCCTGAAGACTCTGCCTCCTCCTGAAGACTCTGCCTCCTCCTGAAGACTCTGCCTCCTGAAGACTCTGCCTCCTGAAGACTCTGCCTCCTGAAGACTCTGCCTCCTGAAGACTCTGCCTCCTGAAGACTCTGCCTCCTCCTGAAGACTCTGCCTCCTCCTGAAGACTCTGCCTCCTCCTGAAGACTCTGCCTCCTCCTGAAGACTCTGCCTCCTGAAGACTCTGCCTCCTCCTGAAGACTCTGCCTCCTGAAGACTCTGCCTCCTCCTGAAGACTCTGCCTCCTGAAGACTCTGCCTCCTGAAGACTCTGCCTCCTCCTGAAGACTCTGCCTCCTCCTGAAGACTCTGCCTCCTCCTGAAGACTCTGCCTCCTCCTGAAGACTCTGCCTCCTCCTGAAGACTCTGCCTCCTCCTGAAGACTCTGCCTCCTCCTGAAGACTCTGCCTCCTCCTGAAGACTCTGCCTCCACCTGAAGACTCTGCCTCCTCCTGAAGACTCTGCCTCCTGAAGACTCTGCCTCCTGAAGACTCTGCCTCCTCCTGAAGACTCTGCCTCCTCCTGAAGACTCTGCCTCCTCCTGAAGACTCTGCCTCCACCTGAAGACTCTGCCTCCTCCTGAAGACTCTGCCTCCTCCTGAAGACTCTGCCTCCTCCTGAAGACTCTGCCTCCTCCTGAAGACTCTGCCTCCTGAAGACTCTGCCTCCTCCTGAAGACTCTGCCTCCTGAAGACTCTGCCTCCTCCTGAAGACTCTGCCTCCTGAAGACTCTGCCTCCTCCTGAAGACTCTGCCTCCTGAAGACTCTGCCTCCTGAAGACTCTGCCTCCTCCTGAAGACTCTGCCTCCTTCTGAAACTGAACTCTTCTTTAAACACAAGTGAAGGCCTCAGACCGTGTCCTGTTCTGACTCCATCAAACCTCAACCAAAACAAACTAAGAAAACCACAGGTGTGAACAGACCCAGAGGTGTGAACACCCCTTACGATTCTGCTCATGTTACTCCACACTCAGGAAAATTTCAACAACCCAAACTGTAAACACATAGTGTTAATTTCAGAGTCATTCTGACGAACCTGAATCCTCCAACACCTGAACTGAAGCAGCAGCGAAATATCTTCAACTAAACTTTGTCCAGTTCACAAACTGAATTATCTCCTCTGCTGTTCTGGACGAACTGTGACTCACACAGAAGGGATGACCTGAAGGGACGACCCTCTCCTTCCCCGGGGTGAGAGACCTGCCCCTGAAGGGACGACCCTCTCCTTCCCCGGGGTGAGAGACCTGCCCCTGAAGGGACGACCCTCTCCTTCCCCGGGGTGAGAGACCTGCCCCTGAAGGGACGACCCTCTCCTTCCCCGGGGTGAGAGACCTGCCCCTGAAGGGACGACCCTCTCCTTACCCGGGGTGAGAGACCTGCCCCTGAAGGGACGACCCTCTCCTTCCCCGGGGTGAGAGACCTGCCCCTGAAGGGATGACCCTCTCCTTCCCCGGGGTGAGAGACCTGCCCCTGAAGGGACGACCCTCTCCTTCCCCGGGGTGAGAGACCTGCCCCTGAAGGGACGACCCTCTCCTTCCCCGGGGTGAGAGACCTGCCCCTGAAGGGACGACCCTCTCCTTCCCCGGGGTGAGAGACCTGCCCCTGAAGGGACGACCCTCTCCTTCCCCGGGGGAAACTCCAGCAGCAGCGGCTGAGCTGTGGCCATGAGCCGCATCAGCTCCAGAGCCACAGAAATGGAGAGTCCAGCACCTCCAGGAGTCAGATTCAGAGCCCAGGAGCAGGAGGTGAGACTGGATCTGACGGAACCTGCACCTCCACCAGCTCCAGCTCCTCCCCCAGAGAGGAGATGCTCCCAGAGCCAGACTCCAGGTCCCAGAGCCAGACTCCAGGTCCCAGAGCCAGACTCCAGGTCCCAGAGCCAGACTCCAGGTCCCAGAGCCAGACTCCAGGTCCCAGAGCCAGACTCCAGGACCCAGAGCCAGACTCCAGGTCCCAGAGCCAGACTCCAGGTCCCAGAGCCAGACTCCAGGTCCCAGACCCAGACTCCAGGACCTAGAGCCAGACTCCATGTCCGGAGATCCGGTCCTTGGGGCCCTGCCTTCAACCGCCTCCCAACCGACATGGGGGAAGTCACGGCCACACACTCACCACCCCCAGTGAACCGTATCAAATCAGTCTGAAATATATCATATCAAACCAAAAGTACTGTAACTTATTACTGATACCAAGCCCTAGGAGTAGCAGTAGCAGTAGTCGTAGTACTTGTAGTAGTCATAGTACTCATACGTACTTCTGTTTGTCGGCCTTGTACTGCTGTGTGCAGTCATCGAACAGTTTCTGGTTCATTTCCATGAACAGTTTCAGGGCGTTGTAGATCAGCCCGTGGATCGTCCTGGAAACACCAGAGTGTCATTTCCTGTAGGTCACATCCTGCCACAGAGCTAACCCGCTAACCTGCTAACCCGCTAACCTGCTAACCAGCTAACCCGCTAACCAGCTAACCCGCTAACCAGCTAACCAGCGAACCAGCTAACCCGCGAACCAGCTAACCCGCTAACCTACTAACATGTTAACCCGCTAACCCGCTAACCCGCTAACCTGCTAACCAGCTAACCAGCTAACCCGCTAACCAGCTAACCCGCTAACCAGCTAACCAGCTAACCAGCTAACCAGCTAACCCGCGAACCAGCTAACCCGCTAACCTACTAACATGTTAACCCACTAACCAGCTAACCGGCTAACCCGCTAACCTACTAACATGTTAACCCACTAACCAGCTAACCCGCTAACCCACTAACCTGCTAACATGTTAACCCACTAACCAGCTAACCAGCTAACCCGCTAACCCGCTAACCCGCTAACCAGCTAACCCGCTAACCAGCTAACCCGCTAACCTTCGTGTGTGTGTGCATCCTCAGTCCTCACTTGTTCCAGTGGCTCTTGCTGTTCTTGTACAGTGCAGGGAACATGATGGGCAGGATGTGTGTGTGTGTGTGTGTGTGTGTGCGTCCTGTGTGTGTGTGTGTGCGTCCTGTGTGTGTGTGTGTGTGCGTCCTGTGTGTGTGTGTGTGTGTGCGTCCTGTGTGTGTGTGTGTGGATCCTGTCTGTGTGTGTGTGCGTCCTGTGCGTGTGTGTGCGTCCTGTGTGTGTGTGTGTGCGTCCTGTGTGTGTGTGTGTGCATACGTCCTGTATGTGTGTCTGTGTGCATCCTCAGTCCTCACTTGTTCCAGTGGCTCTTGCTGTTCTTGTACAGTGCGGGGAACATGATGGACAGGATGTGTGTGTGTGTGTGGATCCTGTCTGTGTGTGTGTGCGTCCTGTGTGTGTGTGTGTGTGTGTGTGTGTGGATCCTGTCTGCGTGTGTGTGTGCGTCCTGTGTGTGTGTGTGTGCGTCCTGTGTGTGTGTGTGTGTGTGTGTGTGTGTGTGCGTCCTGTGTGTGTGCGTCCTGTGTGTGTGTGGATCCTGTCTGTGTGTGTGTGGGTCCCGTGTGTGTGTGTGTGTGTGTGCGTCCTGTGTGTGTGTGTGTGTGTGTGCGTCCTATGTGTGTGCGTCCTGTGTGTGTGTGTGCGTCCTGTGTGTGTGTGTGTGCATACGTCCTGTATGTGTGTGTGTGCATACGTCCTGTATGTGTGTGTGTGTGTGTGTGTGTGTGTGCATCCTCAGTCCTCACTTGTTCCAGTGGCTCTTGCTGTTCTTGTACAGTGCGGGGAACATGATGGGCAGGATGTGTGTGTGTGTGTGTACGTCCTGTGTGTGTGTGTGTGTGTGTGTGGATCCTGTGTGTGTCTGTGTGCGTCCTGTGTGTGTGTGTGTGCGTCCTGTATGTGTGTGTGTGCATACGTCCTGTATGTGTGTGTGTGTGCATCCTCAGTCCTCACTTGTTCCAGTGGCTCTTGCTGTTCTTGTACAGTGCGGGGAACATGATGGACAGGATGTGTGTGTGTGTGTGTGTGGATCCTGTGTGTGTGTGTGTGCGTCCTGGTGTGTGTGTGTGTGTGCGTCCTGTGTGTGTGTGGATCCTGTCTGTGTGTGTGTGCGTCCTGTATGTGTGTGTGTGCATACGTCCTGTATGTGTGTGTGTGCGTCCTGTATGTGTGTGTGTGCATACGTCCTGTATGTGTGTGTGTGCATCCTCAGTCCTCACTTGTTCCAGTGGCTCTTGCTGTTCTTGTACAGTGCGGGGAACATGATGGGCAGGATGTGTGTGTGTGTGTGTGTGCGTCCTGTGTGTGTGTGTGTGTGTGCGTCCTGTGTGTGTGTGTGTGTGTGTGGATCCTGTCTGTGTGTGTGTGTGTGTGTGCGTCCTGTGCGTGTGTGTGTGCGTCCTGTGTGTGTGTGTGTGCGTCCTGTGTGTGTGTGTGTGCATACGTCCTGTATGTGTGTGTGTGCATCCTCAGTCCTCACTTGTTCCAGTGGCTCTTGCTGTTCTTGTACAGTGCGGGGAACATGATGGGCAGGATGTGTGTGTGTGTGTGTGCGTCCTGTGTGTGTGTGTGTGTGTGCGTCCTGTGTGTGTGTGTGTGTGTGGATCCTGTCTGTGTGTGTGTGTGTGCGTCCTGTGCGTGTGTGTGTGCGTCCTGTGTGTGTGTGTGTGCGTCCTGTGCGTGTGTGTGTGCGTCCTGTGTGTGTGTGCATACGTCCTGTGCGTGTGTGTGTGCGTCCTGTGTGTGTGTGTGTGCGTCCTGTGTGTGTGTGTGTGTGCATACGTCCTGTATGTGTGTGTGTGCATCCTCAGTCCTCACTTGTTCCAGTGGCTCTTGCTGTTCTTGTACAGTGCGGGGAACATGATGGACAGGATGTGTGTGTGTGTGTGGATCCTGTCTGTGTGTGTGTGCGTCCTGTGTGTGTGTGTGTGTGTGTGTGTGTGTGGATCCTGTCTGCGTGTGTGTGTGCGTCCTGTGTGTGTGTGTGTGCGTCCTGTGTGTGTGTGTGTGCGTCCTGTGTGTGTGTGTGCGTCCTGTGTGTGTGTGGATCCTGTCTGTGTGTGTGTGCGTCCTGTGTGTGTGTGTGTGTGTGTGTGCGTCCTGTGTGTGTGTGTGTGTGTGTGCGTCCTATGTGTGTGCGTCCTGTGCGTGTGTGTGTGCGTCCTGTGTGTGTGTGTGCGTCCTGTGTGTGTGTGTGTGCATACGTCCTGTATGTGTGTGTGTGCATACGTCCTGTATGTGTGTGTGTGTGTGTGTACGTCCTGTGTGTGTGTGTGTGTGTGTGTGGATCCTGTGTGTGTCTGTGTGCGTCCTGTGTGTGTGTGTGTGCGTCCTGTATGTGTGTGTGTGCATACGTCCTGTATGTGTGTGTGTGTGTGCATCCTCAGTCCTCACTTGTTCCAGTGGCTCTTGCTGTTCTTGTACAGTGCGGGGAACATGATGGGCAGGATGTGTGTGTGTGTGTGTGTGTACGTCCTGTGTGTGTGTGTGTGTGTGTGTGTGTGGATCCTGTGTGTGTCTGTGTGTGTCTGTGTGTGTCCTCAGTCCTCACTTGTTCCAGTGGCTCTTGCTGTTCTTGTACAGTGCGGGGAACATGATGGGCAGGATGTGTGTGTGTGTGTGTGTGTACGTCCTGTGTGTGTGTGTGTGTGTGTGTGTGTGTGGATCCTGTGTGTGTCTGTGTGCGTCCTCAGTCCTCACTTGTTCCAGTGGCTCTTGCTGTTCTTGTACAGTGCGGGGAACATGATGGGCAGGATGTGTGTGTGTGTGTGTGTGTACGTCCTGTGTGTGTCTGTGTGCGTCCTGTGTGTGTGTGTGTGTGTGTGTCTGTGTGCGTCCTCAGTCCTCACTTGTTCCAGTGGCTCTTGCTGTTCTTGTACAGTGCGGGGAACATGATGGGCAGGATGTGTGTGTGTGTGTGTACGTCCTGTGTGTGTGTGTGTGTGTGTGTGTATGTGTGTGTGTGCGTCCTCAGTCCTCACTTGTTCCAGTGGCTCTTGCTGTTCTTGTACAGTGCGGGGAACATGATGGGCAGGATGTGGATGTGTGTGTGTGTGTGTGTGTGTGTGTGTGTGTGTGTATGTGTGTGTGTGCATCCTCAGTCCTCACTTGTTCCAGTGGCTCTTGCTGTTCTTGTACAGTGCGGGGAACATGATGGGCAGGATGTGTGTGTGTGTGTGTGTGTACGTCCTGTGTGTGTGTGTGGATCCTGTGTGTGTCTGTGTGCGTCCTCAGTCCTCACTTGTTCCAGTGGCTCTTGCTGTTCTTGTACAGTGCGGGGAACATGATGGGCAGGATGTGTGTGTGTGTGTACGTCCTGTGTGTGTGTGTGTGTGCGTCCTGTGTGTGTGTGTGTGTGTGTGGATCCTGTGTGTGTGTGTGTGTGCGTCCTGTGTGTGTGTGTGTGTGTGTGTGCATACGTCCTGTATGTGTGTGTGTGTGCATCCTCAGTCCTCACTTGTTCCAGTGGCTCTTGCTGTTCTTGTACAGTGCGGGGAACATGATGGGCAGGATGTGTGTGTGTGTGTACGTCCTGTGTGTGTGTGTGTGTGCGTCCTGTGTGTGTGTGTGTGTGTGTGTGGATCCTGTGTGTGTGTGTGTGTGCGTCCTGTGTGTGTGTGTGTGTGTGTGCATACGTCCTGTATGTGTGTGTGTGTGCATCCTCAGTCCTCACTTGTTCCAGTGGCTCTTGCTGTTCTTGTACAGTGCGGGGAACATGATGGGCAGGATGTGTGTGGCGTTGTCGCTGATCAGACTCATGATGTACTCGTTATTCCAGTAATAGAGAGCGCGCTCCGCCACCTGCAGGACGCACACACACACACACAGGACGCACACACACAGGACGCACACACACACACACACACACAGGACGCACACACACACACACACACACAGGACGCACACACACACACACACAGGACGCACACACACACACACACAGGACGCACACACACACACACACACACACACACACACACACACACACAGGACACACATACAGACACACACACACAGGACGCACATACAGACACATACACACAGGATGTGCACACACACACACAGGACGCACATACAGACACACACACAGGACGCACACACACAGGACGCACACACACACACACACACACGACGCACACACACAGACACACACACACAGGACGCACACACACAGGATGCACACACAGACACATACACAGGATGCACATACAGACACACACAGGATGCACATACAGACACACACACACAGGACGCACACACACAGACACACACACACAGGACGCACACACACAGGACGCACACACACACACACAGGACACACACACACAGACACACACACACAGGACGCACACACACAAGACGCACACACACACACACACAGGACGCACACACACACACACAGGATGCACACACACACACACACAGGATGCACACAGACACACACACACAGACACACACACACAGACACACACACAGGATGTGCACACACACACACACACAGGACGCAGACACACAGACACACACACACAGGACGCACACACACACACACACAGGATGCACACACACAGACACACACACACACACACAGGATGCACACACACAGACACACACACACACACACACACACAGGATGCACACACACAGACACACACACACACACAGGATGCACACACACAGACACACACACACACACACACACAGATACTGGCGTTAGTTCTGGTTTAGTCCTGGTCTCTGGTCCCGGTCCTGGTCCCGGTCCTGGTCTCGGCCCCGGGCTGGACACACACTTGGACATCTGTCGGAACAGTCCTGGTCTTGGTGTGAGTCTGGGTCTCAGTCTGGTCTCTGGTCTCCGGTCTCCGGTCTCCGGTCTCCGGTCTCCGGTCTCTGGTCTCTGGTCCGGTCCGGTCCGGTCCAGCCCGGTCCGTACCTGGAAGTGCGGGCTGGACACACACTTGGACATCTGTCGGAACAGCGGCTCTTGGACCCGGACGAACTCCTGCGGCTCGATCACATCCAGAATCTCCTCCAGCTCGTTCAGGAACATCACCTCTTTGGGACTGTGGGTCCTGGGCCAGAACTTCAGCAGGCCCAGAACCACCTGCAGAACCAGAACCAGATCCATCAGAGCCAGAACCAGAACCACCTGCAGGACCAGACCCCTCAGACCCCTCAGGTGCTGAAGTGCAGATTTCACCTGGGGCAGTTCTGACTCTGAGCTCCTCAAACACCGAGAGCCACAGAGACTCTAATAAAACTCCTGCACTGTTCATGCTGGACCCGACTCTATATATATATATATATATATATATATATATATATATATATATATATATATATATATATATATATATATACAGTTATCTTTATCCCACAGGCAAATGGCTCCTCGACGAGGCAACAAGGAAAGTAGCGACAGCCAAATATCAGGTCCTAAGAAGCTCAATGGAAGAACCTGGAACTGTCCACGAGCCGGAAGGAAGGAGGCCGAGGACGAGTGAGTGAAAACCACTGTCCAGGATGAAACATCTTCCACAAGTTCATCAGGGACAAGGCCCAGACTGAAGACGCTCAGAGAATGTCTCAGACAGTGGGGCAGAGGAAGAGGTGCTGGAGGGACCATCATGGAGGACAAACCCCTACATGGGGCGAACCACCGGAACATAACTGAAGTGGCTGATATCAAGAAATCCTCCCAATGGCTGGAGAGGGCTGGTCTGAAGGACACAGAGGCTCATCCTGGAGAGGGCTGAAGGACACAGGCTCATCCTGGAGAGGGCTGAAGGACACAGAGGCTCATCCTGGAGAGGGCTGAAGGACACAGGCTCATCCTGGAGAGGGCTGAAGGACACAGAGGCTCATCCTGGAGAGGGCTGAAGGACACAGAGGCTCATCCTGGAGAGGGCTGAAGGACACAGGCTCATCCTGGAGAGGGCTGAAGGACACAGGCTCATCCTGGAGAGGACTGAAGGACACAGGCTCATCCTGGAGAGGGCTGAAGGACACAGAGGCTCATCCTGGAGAGGGCTGAAGGACACAGACTCATCCTGGAGAGGGCTGAAGGACACAGGCTCATCCTGGAGAGGGCTGAAGGACACAGAGGCTCATCCTGGAGAGGACTGAAGGACACAGAGGCTCATCCTGGAGAGGACTGAAGGACACAGGCTCATCCTGGAGAGGGCTGAAGGACACAGGCTCATCCTGGAGAGGACTGAAGGACACAGGCTCATCCTGGAGAGGGCTGAAGGACACAGAGGCTCATCCTGGAGAGGGCTGAAGGACACAGAGGCTCATCCTGGAGAGGGCTGAAGGACACAGAGGCTCATCCTGGAGAGGGCTGAAGGACACAGAGGCTCATCCTGGAGAGGGCTGAAGGACACAGAGGCTCATCCTGGAGAGGGCTGAAGGACACAGAGGCTCATCCTGGAGAGGACTGAAGGACACAGGCTCATCCTGGAGAGGGCTGAAGGACACAGGCTCATCCTGGAGAGGGCTAAAGGACACAGGCTCATCCTGGAGAGGACTGAAGGACACAGGCTCATCCTGGAGAGGGCTGAAGGACACAGGCTCATCCTGGAGAGGGCTGAAGGACACAGGCTCATCCTGGAGAGGGCTGAAGGACACAGGCTCATCCTGGAGAGGGCTGAAGGACACAGAGGCTCATCCTGGAGAGGGCTGAAGGACACAGGCTCATCCTGGAGAGGACTGAAGGACACAGAGGCTCATCCTGGAGAGGGCTGAAGGACACAGAGGCTCATCCTGGAGAGGGCTGAAGGACACAGAGGCTCATCCTGGAGAGGGCTGAAGGACACAGAGGCTCATCCTGGAGAGGGCTGAAGGACACAGGCTCATCCTGGAGAGGGCTGAAGGACACAGAGGCTCATCCTGGAGAGGACTGAAGGACACAGAGGCTCATCCTGGAGAGGACTGAAGGACACAGGCTCATCCTGGAGAGGGCTGAAGGACACAGGCTCATCGTGGAGAGGACTGAAGGACACAGGCTCATCCTGGAGAGGGCTGAAGGACACAGGCTCATCCTGGAGAGGGCTGAAGGACACAGGCTCATCCTGGAGAGGGCTGAAGGACACAGGCTCATCCTGGAGAGGACTGAAGGACACAGGCTCATCCTGGAGAGGGCTGAAGGACACAGGCTCATCCTGGAGAGGGCTGAAGGACACAGGCTCATCCTGGAGAGGGCTGAAGGACACAGGCTCATCCTGGAGAGGGCTGAAGGACACAGGCTCATCCTGGAGAGGACTGAAGGACACAGGCTCATCCTGGAGAGGGCTGAAGGACACAGGCTCATCCTGGAGAGGGCTGAAGGACACAGAGGCTCATCCTGGAGAGAGCTGAAGGACACAGGCTCATCCTGGAGAGGGCTGAAGGACACAGGCTCATCCTGGAGAGGGCTGAAGGACACAGGCTCATCCTGGAGAGGGCTGAAGGACACAGAGGCTCATCCTGGAGAGGACTGAAGGACACAGGCTCATCCTGGAGAGGGCTGAAGGACACAGGCTCATCCTGGAGAGGGCTGAAGGACACAGAGGCTCATCCTGGAGAGGGCTGAAGGACACAGGCTCATCCTGGAGAGGACTGAAGGACACAGGCTCATCCTGGAGAGGGCTGAAGGACACAGAGGCTCATCCTGGAGAGGACTGAAGGACACAGAGGCTCATCCTGGAGAGGGCTGAAGGACACAGGCTCATCCTGGAGAGGGCTGAAGGACACAGAGGCTCATCCTGGAGAGGGCTGAAGGACACAGAGGCTCATCCTGGAGAGGGCTGAAGGACACAGGCTCATCCTGGAGAGGACTGAAGGACACAGAGGCTCATCCTGGAGAGGACTGAAGGACACAGGCTCATCCTGGAGAGGGCTGAAGGACACAGGCTCATCCTGGAGAGGGCTGAAGGACACAGAGGCTCATCCTGGAGAGGGCTGAAGGACACAGGCTCATCCTGGAGAGGACTGAAGGACACAGGCTCATCCTGGAGAGGACTGAAGGACACAGAGGCTCATCCTGGAGAGGGCTGAAGGACACAGGCTCATCCTGGAGAGGGCTGAAGGACACAGGCTCATCCTGGAGAGGACTGAAGGACACAGGCTCATCCTGGAGAGGACTGAAGGACACAGGCTCATCCTGGAGAGGGCTGAAGGACACAGAGGCTCATCCTGGAGAGGGCTGAAGGACACAGGCTCATCCTGGAGAGGGCTGAAGGACACAGGCTCATCCTGGAGAGGGCTGAAGGACACAGGCTCATCCTGGAGAGGGCTGAAGGACACAGGCTCATCCTGGAGAGGGCTGAAGGACAGAGGCTCATCCTGGAGAGGGCTGAAGGACACAGGCTCATCCTGGAGAGGACTGAAGGACACAGAGGCTCATCCTGGAGAGGGCTGAAGGACACAGGCTCATCCTGGAGAGGGCTGAAGGACACAGGCTCATCCTGGAGAGGGCTGAAGGACACAGGCTCATCCTGGAGAGGACTGAAGGACACAGGCTCATCCTGGAGAGGGCTGAAGGACACAGGCTCATCCTGGAGAGGACTGAAGGACACAGAGGCTCATCCTGGAGAGGACTGAAGGACACAGAGGCTCATCCTGGAGAGGGCTGAAGGACACAGAGGCTCATCCTGGAGAGGGCTGAAGGACACAGGCTCATCCTGGAGAGGACTGAAGGACACAGAGGCTCATCCTGGAGAGGGCTGAAGGACACAGGCTCATCCTGGAGAGGGCTGAAGGACACAGGCTCATCCTGGAGAGGGCTGAAGGACACAGAGGCTCATCCTGGAGAGGGCTGAAGGACACAGAGGCTCATCCTGGAGAGGGCTGAAGGACACAGAGGCTCATCCTGGAGAGGACTGAAGGACACAGAGGCTCATCCTGGAGAGGGCTGAAGGACACAGAGGCTCATCCTGGAGAGGACTGAAGGACACACAGGCTCATCCTGGAGAGGGCTGAAGGACACACAAAGGCCTCACCCTGACCCTCATCCTGGAGCACAGGAGCCTTCAGCCCCCAGGGGCCCAGATCTACTACATCTACCACCAGACAAGACCCAAGGTGTAGGCTGTGCAAAGAAGTGCCTGAGAGTGCCTGTATATATATATAAAAAAACGCATTTCTCACCTTCCTCGGTGGTTGGTCTCTCACTCTCATCAGCTCGGGTCCTCTACCAGAGGCCTGGGAGCTTGAGAGTTCTGCGCAGTATCTTTGCTGTTCCCAGTACTGCACTTTTCTGGACTCAGATGTCTGTTGTCCTTCCTGGTTCTGCTGCAGCTCCTCCAGTTTGGGGGTCACGGCCCCAAGTGCTCCGATCACCACAGGCTCCACCGAGGCCTTCACCTTCAGGCCTCTCCAGCTCTTCCTTCAGCCCCTGGTGTTTCTCTAGTTTCTCCTGTTCCTTTTTCCTGACATTACCATCGCTCGGTATTGCAGTGTCAGCACCACGGCTTTGTTCTCTCGCTTATCCAGAACCACGATGTCTGGTGGTTCGCCATCACCATTCTGTCACAATCTTTGGAGGTGTTTCCCACCTTGATCCTGGGGTTTCCAGCCCGTCCTCTGCACAGATGTTTCTGTACACTGTGCCGCTACTTGGTTATGTCGCTCCATGTTTCCCTGCAGCATCTGACACCTGCAGTTATGTGCTGGACTGTCTCAGGCTCTTCTGTGCACTACACCTTGGGTCTTGTCTGGTGTGGTAGATCTGGGCCTCTCCAGGATGAGCCTCTGTGTCCTTCAGACCAGCCCTCTCCAGCCATTGGGAGGATTTCTTGATATCAGCCACTTCAGTTATGTTCCGGTGGTTCGCCCCATGTAGGGGTTTGTCCTCCATGATGGTCCCTCCAGCACCTCTTCCTCTGCCCCACTGTCTGAGACATTCTCTGAGCGTCATCAGTCTGGGCCTTGTCACTGATGAACTTGTGGAGGATGTTTCATCCTGGACAGTGGTTCCCACACTCACTAGTCCTCGGCCTCCTTCCTTCCGGCTCGTGTACAGTCTCAGGGTGCTGGACTTGGGATGAACCCTCCTGCAGGTCAGGAGCTTTCGTGTCTTAACATCCGTGGTCTGTATCTCCTCCTTTGGTCAGCTCATGATTCCTGCTGGGTCTGATCACTGTCAGGGCGTAGCTGTTTATTGCCTGCACCTTGTTCTTCCATTGAGCTTCTTAGGACCTGCCGTACTCTTTGCAGGTATTTGGCTGTCGCCTCTTTCCTTGTTGCCTCGTCAAGGAGCCATTTGCCTGTGGGATACCAAGGTACTTGTAGCTGTCCTCAGTGTCTGTTATTGTTCCCTCTGGGAGTGAGACCCCCTCTGTGTGGACTACCTTCCCTCTCTTTGTCACCATCCTACTACATTTCTCCAGCCCGAATGACATTCCAATGTCTGTGCTGTAGATCCTGGTGGTGTGGATCAGTGAGTCGATGTCTCACACAACCACAGAACCATCAGAACCACCAGAACCAGAGAACCACCAAAACCAGAGAAGAACCACCAGAACCAGAAAAGAATCACCAGAACCACAGAACCCCCAGAACCACCAGAACCATTAGATAGTAAAGATAAGCTGCTGCAGGAGATAACAAGCTGGGGGAAGTGTGGCAACCTGAGCACTGTCCTCTGTTTCCTCCTATTTTCTCATCAGCATCACTCACTATGTTCTCATCTGTAGTTTGTTCATTGCTATTCACATGTTGTCCCCTGTCCCACTCCCCCTGTGGAGTGGAACTCTTTCAGACGCCTGATGGCAGCTGGACCTCGCTCCTCCTCCTCGCCTGGCTCCTCCTCTTCGCCTGGCTCCTCCTCCTCGCCCGGCTCCTCCTCCTCCGCCTCTCCTCCTCGCCCGGCTCCTCCTCCTCCCCCTGTCCTCGCTCCTCCTCCTCCTCCTCCTCGCCCGGCTCCTCCTCCTCGCCCGGCTCCTCCTCCTCGCCCCTCTCCTCCTCCTCCCCCTCTCCTCCTCCTCCTCCTCCCCGGCTCTTCCCCACCTGGGTAGCTGTGGTCATACTGAACTGGCCCACGGGCCTGGACATCTATAGCCTGTCCGTCCATGGGAGTGGATCCCTCCTTCACTGTAGTTCTCCCCGAGGTTTCTTCTTTTTCCCAGGACCCTGGGTTTTTTGGAGTTTTTCCTTGCTGAGAAGGAGGGTCTAAGGACAGGGGATGACTGGACCATGTTTCATTTGCTGCTTTACATGAATGTTGTTTATTCCTGTTCTGATATGTCTGTGTGTATGTTTTACTCATCCATATCTTGGAACGACCTTAGAGGAAACTGCTGTTGTGATTTTGGGCGCTACAAAATAAATTGAATTGAATTGAACCATCAGAACCACCAGAACCACTAGAACCACAGAACCATCAGAACCCCCAGAACCACCAGAACCAGACAACCACCAGAACCACAGAACCATCAGAACCACTAGAACCACAGAACCATCAGAACCCCCAGAACCCCCAGAACCACAGAACCAGAGAACCACAGAACCACCAGAACCAGAGAAGAACCACCAGAACCACCAGAACCAGAAAAGAACCACCAGAACCACAGAACCATCAGAACCCCCAGAACCACAGAACCACCAGAACCAGAGAAGAACCACCAGAACCAAAGAAGAACCACCAGAACCATCAGAACCCCCAGAACCATCAGAACCACCAAAACCACAGAACCACAGAACCACAGAACCACCAGAACCAGAGAAGAACCACCAGAACCAGAAAAGAACCACCAGAACCACAGAACCATCAGAACCCCCAGAACCATCAGAACCACCAGAACCCCCAGAACCAGAGAACCAGAAAACCATCCGAACCACCAGAACCACCAGAACCAGAAAAGAACCACCGGAACCACAAAACCATCAGAACCCCCAGAACCATCAGAACCTCCAGAACCATCAGAACCACCAGAACCAGAGAACCACCAGAACCAGAGAAGAACCACCAGAACCACCAGAACCAGAAAAGAACCACAGAACCATCAGAACCCCCAGAACCACAGAACCAGAGAAGAACCACCAGAACCACAGAACCATCAGAACCCCCAGAACCACAGAACCAGAGAAGAACCACCAGAACAAAGAAGAACCACCAGAACCAAAGAAGAACCACCAGAACCATCAGAACCCCCAGAACCACAGAACCACCGAACCATCAGAACCCCCAGAACCACAGAACCAGAGAAGAACCACCAGAACAAAGAAGAACCACCAGAACCACAAGAAGAACCACCAGAACCAAAGAAGAACCACCAGAACCCCCAGAAACCCCAGAACCACAGAACCACCAGAACCACAGAACCACTAGAACCATCAGAACCCCCAGAACCATCAGAACCCCCAGAACCACAGAACCACCAGAACCACAGAACCATCAGAACCCCCAGAACCATCAGAACCCCCAGAACCACAGAACCACAGAACCATCAGAACCCCCAGAACCACAAGAAGAACCACCAGAACCAAAGAAGAACCACCAGAACCCCCAGAAACCCCAGAACCACAGAACCACAGAACCACCAGAACCACAGAACCACAGAACCATCAGAACCACCAGAACCCCCAGAACCCCCAGAACCACCAGAACCACTAGAACCATCAGAACCCCCAGAACCATCAGAACCCCCAGAACCACAGAACCATCAGAACCACTAGAACCACAAAACCATCAGAAACCCCAGAACCACCAGAACCCCAGAACCACAAGAACCACAGAACCACAGAACCACCAGAACCAGAGAAGAACCACCAGAACCAGAAAATAACCACCAGAACCACAGAACCATCAGAACCCCCAGAACCACCAGAACCACCAGAACCAGAGAAAAACAACCAGAACCAAAGAAGAACCACCAGAACCACCAGAACCCCCAGAACCATCAGAACCCCCAGAACCACCAGAACCACAGAACCACAAGAACCACCAGAACCACAGAACCAGAGAACCATCAGAACCACTAGAATCACAGAACCATCAGAACCAGAGAACCATCAGAACCACTAGAACCACAGAACCATCAGAACCCCCAGAACCACCAGAACCACAGAACCACCAGAACCACAGAACCACCAGAACCATCAGAACCCCCAGAACCACAGAACCCCCAGAACCACAGAACCCCCAGAACCACCGAACCACCAGAACCACAGAACCACCAGAAGCAGAGAAGAACCACCAGAACCAAAGAAGAACCACCAGAACCCCCAGAACCATCAGAACCCCCAGAACCACCAGAACCACAGAACCACAAGAACCACCAGAACCACAGAACCAGAGAACCATCAGAACCACTAGAATCACAGAACCATCAGAACCACCAGAACCACAGAACCATCAGAACCCCCAGAACCATCAGAACCCCCAGAACCACCAGAACCATCAGAACCCCCAGAACCACAGAACCACAGAACCACCAGAACCACAGAACCATCCGAACCACCAGAACCACCAGAACCACAGAACCAGAAAAGAACCACCAGAACCACAGAACCATCAGAACCCCCAGAATCATCAGAACCCCCAGAACCATCAGAACCGCCAGAACCACAGAACAACCAGAACCACAGAACCACAACCCCAGAGCTGCTGATGCTGCAGTGACTCTGTTCTACATGTTTGTCTATGGTAAAATGTTCAGCAGTTACCGTGGAGACACAGATGCACATTAGTGAACACTGAACAGAACCAGAACACAATATTGGGCCTGGACCCGGTCTGGACCTGGTCTTGTGTTTCAGACTCACCGGCTCCGTCAGGCTGCTGTCCTTCTCCAGGAACTGCACCACACAGTACGCCAACTGCAACAGACCCGGGCGAGACCCGGGTGAGACCTGGGTGAGACCTGGGTTAGACCTGGGTTAGACCTGGGTGAGACCTGGGTTAGACCTGGGTTAGACCTGGTTTAGACCTGGTTTAGTTCTGGTTTAGTTCTGGTTTAGACCTGGTTTAGACCTGGTTTAGACCTGGTTTAGTTCTGGTTTAGACCTGGTTTAGACCTGGTTTAGACCTGGTTTAGACCTGGTTTAGTTCTGGTTTAGACCTGGTTTAGTCCTGGTTTAGACCTGGGTTAGACCTGGTTTAGTTCTGGTTTAGACCTGGTTTAGACCTGGGTTAGACCTGGGTTAGACCTGGGTTAGACCTGGGTTAGACCTGGTTTAGTTCTGGTTTAGTTCTGGTTTAGACCTGGTTTAGACCTGGTTTAGACCTGGTTTAGACCTGGTTTAGTTCTGGTTTAGACCTGGTTTAGTCCTGGTTTAGACCTGGGTTAGACCTGGTTTAGTTCTGGTTTAGTTCTGGTTTAGACCTGGTTTAGACCTGGTTTAGACCTGGTTTAGTTCTGGTTTAGACCTGGTTTAGTCCTGGTTTAGACCTGGGTTAGACCTGGTTTAGTTCTGGTTTAGTTCTGGTTTAGACCTGGTTTAGACCTGGTTTAGACCTGGTTTAGTTCTGGTTTAGACCTGGTTTAGTCCTGGTTTAGACCTGGGTTAGACCTGGTTTAGACCTGGTTTAGACCTGGTTTAGACCTGGTTTAGTTCTGGTTTAGACCTGGTTTAGTCCTGGTTTAGACCTGGTTTAGACCTGGTTTAGTTCTGGTTTAGACCTGGTTTAGACCTGGTTTAGTTCTGGTTTAGACCTGGTTTAGTTCTGGTTTAGACCTGGTTTAGACCTGGTTTAGTTCTGGTTTAGACCTGGTTTAGTCCTGGTTTAGACCTGGTTTAGACCTGGTTTAGTTCTGGTTTAGACCTGGTTTAGTTCTGGTTTAGACCTGGTTTAGTTCTGGTTTAGACCTGGTTTAGTCCTGGTTTAGACCTGGTTTAGACCTGGTTTAGTTCTGGTTTAGTCCTGGTTTAGTCCTGGTTTAGACCTGGTTTAGTTCTGGTTTAGACCTGGTTTAGTCCTGGTTTAGACCTGGTTTAGACCTGGTTTAGACCTGGTTTAGTCCTGGTTTAGACCTGGTTTAGTTCTGGTTTAGACCTGGTTTAGTTCTGGTTTAGACCTGGTTTAGACCTGGTCCAGTCTTGGTCCGGTTAGGATCCCGGGATAGTACCCGGGGGCGGGATAGTCCGGTTAGGATCCCGGGATAGTACCCGGGGGCGGGATAGTCCGGTTAGGATCCCGGGATAGTACCCGGGGGCGGGATAGTCCGGTTAGGATCCCGGGATAGTACCCGGGGGCGGGATAGTCCGGTTAGGATCCCGGGATAGTACCCGGGGGCGGGATAGTCCGGTTAGGATCCCGGGATAGTACCCGGGGGCGGGATAGTCCGGTTAGGTTCCGGGGATAGTACCGGGGCGGGATAGTCGGTTAGGATCCGGGATAGTACCCGGGGGCGGGATAGTCCGTTAGGATCCCGGGATAGTACCCGGGGGCGGGATAGTCCGGTTAGGATCCCGGGATAGTACCCGGGGGCGGGATAGTCCGGTTAGGATCGGGATAGTACCGGGGCGGGATAGTCGGTTAGGATCGGGATAGTACCGGGGCGGGATAGTCGGTTAGGATCCGGGATAGTACCCGGGGGCGGGATTGTCCGGTATGGATCCCGGTATAGTCCGGGGGGGCGGTATAGTCCGGTTAGGATCCCGGGATAGTACCCGGGGGCGGGATAGTCCGGTTAGGATCCCGGGATAGTACCCGGGGGCGGGATAGTCCGGTTAGGATCCCGGGATAGTACCCGGGGGCGGGATAGTCCGGTTAGGATCCCGGGATAGTACCCGGGGGCGGGATAGTCCGGTTAGGATCCCGGGATAGTACCGGGCGGGATAGTCGGTTAGGATCGGGATAGTACCCGGGGGCGGGATAGTCCGGTTAGGATCCCGGGATAGTACCCGGGGGCGGGATAGTCCGGTTAGGATCCCGGGATAGTACCAGGGGGCGGGATAGTCCGGTTAGGATCCCGGGATAGTACCGGGGGGAGGGATAGTCGGTTAGGATCGGGATAGTACCTGGGGCGGGATAGTCCGGTTAGGATCGGGATAGTACCGGGCGGGATAGTCGGTTAGGATCGGGATAGTACCCGGGGGCGGGATAGTCCGGTTAGGATCCCGGGATAGTACCCGGGGGCGGGATAGTCCGGTTAGGATCCCGGGATAGTACCCGGGGGCGGGATAGTCCGGTTAGGATCCCGGGATAGTACCTGGGGGTGGGATAGTCCGGTTAGGATCCCGGGATAGTACCCGGGGGCGGGATAGTCCGGTTAGGATCCCGGGATAGTACCGGGGGGCGGGATAGTCCGGTTAGGATCCCGGGATAGTACCCGGGGGCGGGATAGTCCGGTTAGGATCCCGGGATAGTACCCGGGGGCGGGATAGTCCGGTTAGGATCCCGGGATAGTACCTGGGGGTGGGATAGTCCGGTTAGGATCCCGGGATAGTACCCGGGGGCGGGATAGTCCGGTTAGGATCCCGGGATAGTACCCGGGGGCGGGATAGTCCGGTTAGGATAACGGGATAGTACCTGTACCTGGGGCGGGATAGTCGGTTAGGATCCCGGATAGTACCTGGGGGTGGGATAGTCCGGTTAGGATCCCGGGATAGTACCCGGGGGCGGGATAGTCCGGTTAGGATCCCGGGATAGTACCTGGGGGTGGGATAGTCCGGTTAGGATCCCGGGATAGTACCTGGGGGTGGGATAGTCCGGTTAGGATCCCGGGATAGTACCCGGGGGCGGGATAGTCCGGTTAGGATAACGGGATAGTACCCGGGGGCGGGATAGTCCGGTTAGGATCCCGGGATAGTACCTGGGGGTGGGATAGTCCGGTTAGGATCCCGGGATAGTACCTGGGGGCGGGATAGTCCGGTTAGGATCCCGGGATAGTACCCGGGGGCGGGATAGTCCGGTTAGGATCCCGGGATAGTACCCGGGGGCGGGATAGTCCGGTTAGGATCCCGGGATAGTACCCGGGGGCGGGATAGTCCGGTTAGGATCCCGGGATAGTACCCGGGGGCGGGATAGTCCGGTTAGGATCCCGGGATAGTACCCGGGGGCGGGATAGTCCGGTTAGGATCCCGGGATAGTACCTGGGGGTGGTAGACGCTCAGACTCTTCACTTTGTGCAGCGGAAGCAAAACTCGGATCAGAAACATTTTGTGTTCCTCCTTCAGCGGCAACGCAAAACCATTTATTATACTGAGGAGACAAGGAGACAAGGAGGGAGGAGAGAGGAGACAAGGAGAGAGGAGACCCGTTTATTATACTGAGGAGACAAGGAGACAAGGAGGGAGGAGAGAGGAGACCCGTTTATTATACTGAGGAGACAAGGAGAGGAGACAAGGAGAGGAGACGAGGAGACAAGGAGAGGAGGAGACACGGAGAGGAGATGAGACGAGGAGACAAGGAGGGAGGAGAGAGGAGAGGAGACAAGGAGACAAGGAGAGAGGAGACAAGGAGAGAGGGGGTCAGAGGGGTCAGAGGGGGTCAGGGGTCAGAGGGGGTCAGAGGATTCAGAGGGGGTCAGGGATCAGAGGGTTCAGAGGGGGTCAGAGGGGGTCAGGGATCAGAGGGTTCAGAGGGGGTCAGAGGGGGTCAGGGGTCAGAGGGGTCAGAGTTTACCTGCCCAGTATCTCCAGCAGTTCTGCGATGCCGTTGTGATGTTCAGTTTCATAAATAAACCTGAAAAACAAAATCACCGGCCCTGGTTTAGTCCCGGTCCGGTCCCGGTCCAGTCCCGGTCCTGGTCCAGTCCAGTCCCGGTCCGGTCCCGGTCCAGTCCCGGTCCAGTCCCGGTCCGGTCCCGGTCCAGTCGGTCGGTCGGTCCAGTCGGTCCAGTCGGTCTCGGTCAGTCGGTCCAGTCTGGTCGGTCCAGTCGGTCCTGGTCAGTCAGTCGGTCGGTCCGGTCGGTCGGTCCAGTCCTGGTCCCGGTCCAGTCCCGGTCCAGTCCCGGTCCCGGTCCAGTCCCGGTCCAGTCCTGGTCCCGGTGGCACCTGTAGAAGATGTGGTTGATCTGGCGCCGGATAAAGGCTCTGAGCCCCAGGAACTTCCCGTAGACCCGGTGCAGGATGGTCTTCAGGAAGTCCCGCTCCCGGGGGTCCTCACTGTCGAACAGCTCCAGCAGCTGCAGGGGTCAGAGGGTCAGGGGTCAGAGGTCAGGGGTCAGAGGGTCAGGGGTCAGGGGGTCAGAAGTCAGGAGTCAGTCAGGGGTCAGAGGGTCAGGGGTCAGAGGGTCAGAGGTCAGGGGGTCAGAAGTCAGGGGTCAGTCAGAGGGTCAGGGGGTCAGAGGTCAGGGGTCAGAGGTCAGGGGGTCAGAAGTCAGGGGTCAGTCAGAGGTCAGAGGGTCAGGGGTCAGAGGGTCAGGGGGTCAGGGGTCAGAGGGTCAGAAGTCAGGGGTCAGTCAGAGGGTCAGGGGTCAGAGGTCAGGGGTCAGAGGGTCAGGGGTCAGAGGTCAGAGGTCAGGGGTCAGAGGTCAAGGGTCAGAGGTCAGGGGTCAGAGGTCAAGGGTCAGAGGGTCAGAGGGTCAGGGGTCAGAGGGTCAGAGGTCAGGGGTCAGGGGGTCAGAAGTCAGGAGTCAGTCAGAGGGTCAGAGGTCAGGGGTCAGAGGGTCAGAAGTCAGGGGTCAGTCAGAGGGTCAGGGGTCAGAGGTCAGGGGTTAGAGGTCAGGGGTCAGAGGGTCAGAGGTCAGGGGTCAGAGGTCAAGGGTCAGGGGTCAGAGGTCAAAGGTCAGGGGTCAGAGGTCAAGGGTCAGAGGGTCAGGGGTCAGAGGGTCAGGGGTCAGAGGGTCAGAGGTCAGGGGTCAGAGGTCAGGGGTCAGGGGGTCAGAAGTCAGGAGTCAGTCAGAGGGTCAGAGGTCAGGGGTCAGAGGGTCAGGGGTCAGAGGGTCAGAGGTCAGGGGTCAGAGGTCAGGGGTCAGGGGTCAGGGGGTCAGAAGTCAGGAGTCAGTCAGAGGGTCAGAGGTCAGGGGTCAGAGGGTCAGGGGTCAGAGGGTCAGAAGTCAGGGGTCAGTCAGAGGGTCAGGGGTCAGAGGTCAGGGGTTAGAGGTCAGGGGTCAGAGGGTCAGAGGTCAGGGGTCAGAGGTCAAGGGTCAGGGGTCAGAGGTCAAGGGTCAGGGGTCAGAGGTCAGGGGTCAGAGGGTCAGAAGTCAGGGGTCAGTCAGAGGGTCAGGGGTCAGAGGTCAGGGGTTAGAGGTCAGGGGTCAGAGGGTCAGAGGTCAGGGGTCAGAGGTCAAGGGTCAGGGGTCAGAGGTCAAAGGTCAGGGGTCAGAGGTCAAGGGTCAGAGGGTCAGGGGTCAGAGGGTCAGGGGTCAGAGGGTCAAAGGTCAGGGGTCAGAGGTCGCGGGGTCAGAGGGTCAGGGGTCAGGAGGGTCAAAGGTCAGGGGTCAGAGGTCGCGGGGTCAGAGGGTCAAAGGTCAGGGGTCAGAGGTCAGGGGTCAGAGGTCAGGGGGTCAGAAGTCAGGAGTCAGTCAGAGGGTCAGAGGTCAGGGGTCAGAGGGTCAGGGGTCAGAGGGTCAGAAGTCAGGGGTCAGTCAGAGGGTCAGGGGTCAGAGGTCAGGGGTTAGAGGTCAGGGGTCAGAGGGTCAGAGGTCAGGGGTCAGAGGTCAAGGGTCAGGGGTCAGAGGTCAAGGGTCAGGGGTCAGAGGTCAGGGGTCAGAGGGTCAGACTCACCGACAGCACAAACTTCTGGTCGATGTATTTCTTGGCAATATTTGGCTGAAAATCTGGAGACTCCAGAAAACGCAAGAAAAACTCGTACACCAACTGCAGAGAGAAAGTCCTGGTTTAGTCCTGGTTTAGTCCTGGTTTAGTCCTGGTTTAGACCTGGTTTAGTCCTGGTTTAGACCTGGTTTAGACCTGGTTTAGTCCTGGTTTAGTCCTGGTTTAGACCTGGTTTAGTCCTGGTTTAGTCCTGGTTTAGTCCTGGTTTAGTCCTGGTTTAGACCTGGTTTAGTCCTGGTTTAGACCTGGTTTAGTCCTGGTTTAGACCTGGTTTAGTCCTGGTTTAGTCCTGGTTTAGTCCTGGTTTAGTCCTGGTTTAGTCCTGGTTTAGTCCTGGTTTAGACCTGGTTTAGACCTGGTTTAGTCCTGGTTTAGTCCTGGTTTAGACCTGGTTTAGACCTGGTTTAGTCCTGGTTTAGTCCTGGTTTAGACCTGGTTTAGACCTGGTTTAGTCCTGGTTTAGTCCTGGTTTAGTCCTGGTTTAGTCCTGGTTTAGTCCTGGTTTAGACCTGGTTTAGACCTGGTTTAGTCCTGGTTTAGACCTGGTTTAGACCTGGTTTAGTCCTGGTCCAGTCCTGGGTCTGACCTGCAGGTGGGGCCAGGCCGCCTCCAGTGTGGGTTCATCTTCTTCCGGGTCAAATTCGGCTCCGGTCGGATTCGACGATGGAGGAAGAGTCCGGAACACGTTCACCGAGAACTACAACACACACACTGCGTTTGACCCACTACACACACACTGCATTTGACCCACTACACACACTGCGTTTGACCCACTACAGACACACTGCGTTTGACCCACTACACATAAAATGACACTGCGTTTGACCCACTACACACACTGTGTTTGACCCACTACACACACACTGTTTGACCCACTACACACACACTGCGTTTGACCCACTACACACACTGTTTGACCCACTACACACACTGTTTGACCCACTACACACACTGTTTGACCCACTACACACACACTGAGTTTGACCCACTACACACACTGTGTTTGACCCACTAAACACACTGCATTTGACCCACTACACACACACTGCGTTTGACCCACAACACACATACTGCATTTGACCCACTACACATACTGCGTTTGACCCACTACACACACTGTTTGACCCACTACACACACTGTTTGACCCACTACACACACACTGAATTTGACCCACTACACACACTGTGTTTGACCCACTACACACACTGCATTTGACCCACTACACACAGTTTGACCCACTACACACACTGCGTTTGACCCACTACACACACTGCGTTTGAGCCACACACTGCATTTGACCCACAACACAACAACACACACACACACTGCATTTGACCCATCCAATCTGTCAGGAGCAGTTCTTTTACTCTGTGTGTGTGTGTAGTGTGTGTGTGTGTATAGTGTGTGTGTGTAGTGTGTGTGTATAGTGTGTGTGTGTGTGTAGTGTGTGTGTATAGTGTGTGTGTGTGTGTGTAGTGTGTGTATAGTGTTTGTGTGTGTATAGTGTGTGTGTGTAGTCTGTGTATAGTGTGTATAGTGTGTGTGTAGTGTGTGTATAGTGTGTGTGTATAGTGTGTGTGTAGTGTGTGTATAGTGTGTGTATAGTGTGTGTGTAGTGTGTGTGTAGTGTGTGTGTAGTGTGTGTATAGTGTGTGTATAGTGTGTGTGTAGTGTGTGTATAGTGTGTGTGTAGTGTGTGTGTGTAGTGTGTGTAGTGTGTGTATAGTGTGTGTGTGTAGTCTGTGTATAGTGTGTATAGTGTGTGTAGTGTGTGTATAGTGTGTGTGTAGTGTGTGTGTGTGTGTGTAGTGTGTATAGCATGTGTGTGTGTAGTGTGTATAGCATGTGTGTGTGTGTGTGTATAGCATGTGTGTGTGTAGTGTGTGTAGCATGTGTGTGTGTGTATAGCATGTGTGTGTGTAGTGTGTGTAGTGTGTGTAGTGTGTGTAGTGTGTGTATAGTGTGTGTGTGTGTGTGTGTAGTGTGTATAGTGTGTGTGTAGTGTGTGTATAGTGTGTGTGTGTAGTGTGTGTAGTGTGTGTATAGTGTGTGTGTGTGTGTAGTGTGTGTAGTGTGTGTAGTGTGTGTGTAGTGTGTGTGTGTGTGTAGTGTGTGTAGTGTGTGTAGTGTGTGTGTAGTGTGTGTGTGTAGTGTGTGTAGTGTGTGTAGTGTGTGTAGTGTGTGTAGTGTGTGTAGTGTGTGTATAGTGTGTGTGTGTGTGTAGTGTGTGTAGTGTGTATAGTGTGTGTGTAGTGTGTGTGTAGTGTGTGTAGTGTGTGTAGTGTGTGTATAGTGTGTATAGTGTGTGTGTAGTGTGTGTAGTGTGTGTAGTGTGTGTAGTGTGTGTGTGTATAGTGTGTGTGTAGTGTGTGTGTGGTGTGTGTAGTGTGTGTAGTGTGTGTATAGTGTGTGTGTGTGTGTAGTGTGTATAGTGTGTGTGTGTAGTGTGTGTATAGTGTGTGTGTGTGTGTGGTGTGTGTAGTGTGTGTAGTGTGTGTGTGTGTAGTGTGTGTAGTGTGTGTATAGTGTGTGTGTGTAGTGTGTGTAGTGTGTGTGTGTGTGTAGTGTGTGTATAGTGTGTGTGTGTGTGTAGTGTGTGTAGTGTGTGTGTACCATCAGCACGGCCTCAGGATACACTCCGTCGCTCAGGGCTCCGCTTGTGTGTGTGATAAATTCCACCATCTCGTTCAGCGCCGCTCGTTTCACTTCTTTGTACTTGAGGTCGGACAGCGGATCAGACAGGAAGTCGAACAGGACGCAGCACTGACGCAACTTCTGCACGAACAGCTCGTCCCGCTCCAAGGCCACCGCCGCATCTGACACACACACACATGTGAGGACGCAACACACACACACATGTGAGGACGCAACACACACACACGTGAGGATACACACACACACACATGTGAGGACGCAACACACACACACATGTGAGGTGGCAACACACACACACGTGAGGACGCAACACACACACACATGTGAGGACGCAACACACACGTGAGGACGCAACACACACGTGAGGACACAACACACACACACGTGAGGACGCAACACACACACACATGTGAGGACGCAACACACACACACGTGAGGACGCAACACACACACACATGTGAGGACGCAACACACACACACGTGAGGACGCAACACACACGTGAGGACGCAACACACACGTGAGGACGCAACACACACACACGTGAGGACGCAACACACACACGTGAGGATGCAACACACACATGTGAGGACGCAACACACACACGCGTGAGGACGCAACACACACGTGAGGACGCAACACACACACACGTGAGGAAGCAACACACACACGTGAGGACGCAACACACACACATGTGAGGACGCAACACACACGTGAGGACGCAACACACACGTGAGGACGCAACACACACACACACACGTGAGGACGCAACACACACGTGAGGACGCAACACACACGTGAGGACGCAACACACACACACGTGAGGACGCAACACACACACGTGAGGATGCAACACACACACATGTGAGGACGCAACACACACACGCGTGAGGACGCAACACACACACACACATGTGAGGACGCAACACACACACGTGAGGAAGCAACACACACATACGTGAGGACGCAACACACACACATGTGAGGACGCAACACACACGTGAGGACGCAACACACACGTGAGGACGCACCACACACACACACGTGAGGACGCAACACACACGTGAGTACGCAACACACACACACGTGAGGACGCAACACACACACGAGGACGCAACACACACACGTGAGGACGCAACACACACGTGAATACGCAACACACACACGAGGACGCAACACACACACACGAGGACGCAACACACACACACACACACACACATGAGGACGCAACACACACACACGTGAGGACACAACACACACACGTGAGGACGCAACACACACACGTGAGGACGCAACACACACACATGTGAGGACGCAACACACACACGTGAGGACGCAACACACACGTGAGGACGCAACACACACACAAATGTGAGGACGCAGCACTGTCACAGCTTCTGCACGAACAGCTCGTCCCGCTCCAAGGCCACCGCCACATCTGACACACACACACATGTGAGGACGCAACGCACACACACATGTGAGGACGCAACACACACACATGAGGACGCAACACACACGTGAGGACGCAACACACACATGTGAGGACGCAGCACTGACGCAGCTTCTGCACGAACAGCTCATCCCGCTCCAAGGCCACCGCCGCATCTGACACACACACACACATGTGAGGACGCAACACACACACGAGGACGCAACACACACACACATGTGAGGACGCAACACATACACGTGAGGACGCAACACACACACGTGAGGACGCAACACACACGTGAGGACGCAACACACACACACGTGAGGACGCAACACACACACACGTGAGGATGCAACACACACACATGTGAGGACGCAACACACACACACGTGAGGACGCAACACACACACACACATGTGAGGACGCAACACACACACGTGAGGATGCAACACACACGTGAGGACGCAACACACACGTGAGGATGCAACACACACACACACGTGAGGACGCAACACACACACACGTGAGGATGCAACACACACACGTGAGGACGCAACACACACACGTGAGGACGCAACACACAAACACACGTGAGGACGCAACACACACGTGAGTACGCAACACACACACACATGAGGATGCAACACACACACACGAGGACGCAACACACACACGTGAGGACGCAACACACACACGTGAGGACGCAACAAACACACGAGGACGCAACACACACACACACACGAGGATGCAACACACACACACACGTGAGGACGCAACACACACGCGTGAGGACGCAGCACACACACACGTGAGGACGCAACACACACACACACATGTGAGGACGCAACACACACATGTGAGGACGCAACACACAAACACATGTGAGGACGCAACACACACACATGTGAGGACGCAACACACACGTGAGGACGCAACACACACGTGAGGACGCAACACACACACACGTGAGGACGCAACACACACACGAGGACGCAACACACACACACACGAGGATGCAACACACACACACGAGGATGCAACACACACAGACGAGGACGCAACACACACACACATGAGTACGCAACACACACACACGTGAGGACGCAACACACACACACGAGGACGCAACACACACACGTGAGGACGCAACACACACGTGAGTACGCAACACACACACACGTGAGGACGCAACACACACACGAGAACGCAACACACACACACACATGAGGACGCAACACACACACACGTGAGGACACAACACACACACACGTGAGGACGCAACACACACGTGAGGACGCAACACACACACGTGAGGACGCAACACACACACGTGAGGACGCAACACACACACGTGAGGACGCAACACACACGTGAGGACGCAACACACACACGTGAGGACGCAACACACACGTGAAGACGCAACACACACACGTGAGGACGCAGCACTGACGCAACTTCTGCACGAACAGCTCGTCCCGCTCCAAGGCCACCGCCGCATCTGACACACACACACACACACACACATGTGAGGACGCAACGCACACACACATGTGAGGACGCAACACACACACATGAGGACGCAACACACACGTGAGGACTCAACACACACACGAGGACGCAACACACACACACACACAAGGATGCAACACACACACACGAGGACGCAACACACACACAAGGACGCAACACACACACACATGTGAGTACGCAACACACACGTGAGGACGCAACACAAACACACGAGGACGCAACACACACATGTGAGGACGCAACACACACGTGAGTACGCAACACACACACACGTGAGGACGCAACACACACACACGAGGATGCAACACACACACACACATGAGGACGTAACACAGACACACGTGAGGACACAACACACACACGTGAGGACGCAACACACACACGTGAGGACGCAACACACACACGTGAGGACGCAACACACACATGAGGACGCAACACACACACGTGAGGACGCAACACACACACGTGAGGATGCAACACACACACGTGAGGACGCAACACACACACGTGAGGACGCAACACACAAACACACGTGAGGACGCAACACACACGTGAGTACGCAACACACACGTGAAGACGCAACACACACACACGTGAGGACGCAGCACTGACGCAACTTCTGCACGAACAGCTCGTCCCGCTCCAAGGCCACCGCCGCATCTGACACACACACACACACACATGTGAGGACGCAACGCACGCACACATGTGAGGACGCAACACACACACATGAGGACGCAACACACACGTGAGGACTCAACACACACACGAGGATGCAACACACACACACACGAGGATGCAACACACACACACGAGGACGCAACACACACAAGGACGCAACACACACACACATGTGAGTACGCAACGCACACGTGAGGACGCAACACAAACACGTGAGTACGCAACACACCCACACACGTGAGGACGCAACACACACACGAGGATGCAACACACACGTGAGGACGCAACACACACACACGAGGATGCAACACACACACACACATGAGGACGTAACACACACACACGTGAGGACACAACACACACACGTGAGGACGCAACACACACACGTGAGGACGCAACACACACACGTGAGGACGCAACACACACGAGGACGCAACACACACACGTGAGGACGCAACACACACACGTGAGGATGCAACACACACACGTGAGGACGCAACACACACACGTGAGGACGCAACACACAAACACACGTGAGGACGCAACACACACGTGAGTACACAACACACACATGAAGACGCAACACACACGTGAGGACGCAGCACTGACGCAACTTCTGCACGAACAGCTCGTCCCGCTCCAAGGCCACCGCCGCATCTGACACACACACACACACACATGTGAGGACGCAACGCACACACACATGTGAAGATGCAACACACACACATGAGGACGCAACACACACATGAGGACTCAACACACACACGAGGACGCAACACACACACACACGAGGATGCAACACACACACACACGAGGACGCAACACACACACACAAGGACGCAACACACACACACATGTGAGTACGCAACACACACGTGAGGACGCAACACAAACACACGAGGACGCAACACACACACGTGAGGACGCAACACACACGTGAGTACGCAACACACACACACGTGAGGACGCAACACACACACGTGAGGACGCAACACACACGTGAGGACGCAACACACACACACATGTGAGGACGCAACACACACACACATGTGAGGATGCAACACACACGTGAGGACGCAACACACATGTGAGGACGCAGCACTGATGCAGCTTCTGCACGAACAGCTCGTCCCGCTCCAAGGCCACCGCCACATCTGACACACACACGAGGACGCAACACACACACACATGTGAAGACACAACACACCCGTGAGGACGCAACACACACATGTGAGGACGCAGTACTGACGCAGCTTCTGCACGAACAGCTCGTCCCGCTCCAAGGCCACTGCCACATCTGACACACACACACATGTGAGGACGCAACGCACACACACATGTGAGGACGCAACACACACACATGAGGACGCAACACACACGTGAGGACGCAACACACACACACACATGTGAGGACGCAGCACTGACACAGCTTCTGCACGAACAGCTCATCCCGCTCCAAGGCCACCGCCGCATCTGACACACACACACACACACATGTGAGGACGCAACACACACACACATGTGAGGACGCAACACACACACACATGTGAGGATGCAACACACACACATGTGAGGATGCAACACACACACGTGAGGACGCAACACACACGTGAGGACGCAACACACACACACATGTGAGAACGCAACACACACACACATGTGAGGATGCAACACACACGTGAGGACGCAACACACATGTGAGGACGCAACACACACACACACATGTGAGGACGCAGCACTGATGCAGCTTCTGCACGAACAGCTCGTCCCGCTCCAAGGCCACCGCCACATCTGACACACACACGAGGACGCAACACACACACACATGTGAAGACACAACACACCCGTGAGGACGCAACACACACGTGAGGACGCAGTACTGCCGCAGCTTCTGCACGAACAGCTCGTCCCGCTCCAAGGCCACCGCAGCGTCTGACACACACACACATGTGAGGACGCAACACACACACACACCTGAGGACGCAACACACACACACATGTGAGGACGCAACACACCCGTGAGGACGCAACACACACATGTGAGGACGCAGCACTGATGCAGCTTCTGTACAAACAGCTCGTCCCGCTCCAAGGCCACCGCCGCATCTGACACACACACACACATGTGAGGACGCAACACACACGTGAGGACGCAACACACACACACATGTGAGGACGCAACACACACACACACGTGAGGACGCAACACACACACGTGAGGACGCAACACACACGTGAGGACGCAACACACACATGTGAGGACGCAGTACACACACATGTGAGGACGCAACACACACACACATGTGAGGATGCAACATACACACAGACACATGTGAGGACGCAACACACACGTGAGGACGTAACACACACACACATGTGAGGACGCAACACACACACATGTGAGGATGCAACACACACATGTGAGGATGCAACACACACGTGAGGACGCAACACACACACATGTGAGGACACAACACACACACGTGAGGACGCAACACACACATGTGAGGACGCCACACACACATGTGAGGACACAACACACACACGAGAACACAGCACTGACGCAGCTTCTGCGCGAACAGCTCGTCCCGCTCCAAGGCCACCGCCGCATCTGACACACACACACACATGTGAGGACGCAACACACACACATGTGAGGACGCAACACACACACGTGAGGACGCAACACACACACACATACATGTGAGGACGCAACACACACACCTGAGGACGTAACACACACACGTGAGGACGCAACACACACACGTGAGGACGCAGCACACACACACATGTGAGGACGCAACACTGACGCAGCTTCTGCACGAACAGCTCGTCCCACTCCAAGGCCACCGCCGCATCTGACACACACACACATGTGAGGACGCAACACACACACACATGTGAGGACGCAACACACACACACATGTGAGGATGCAACACACACACATGTGAGGACGCAACACACACACGTGAGGACGCAACACACACACACGTGAGAACGTAACACACGTGAGGATGCAACACACACGTGAGGAAGCAGCACACACACACGTGAGGACGCAACACTGACGCAGCTTCTGCACGAACAGCTCGTCCCACTCCAAGGCCACCGCCACATCTGACACACACACACATGTGAGGACGCAACACACACACATGTGAGGACGCAACACACACACACGTGAGGATGCAACACACACACATGTGAGGACGCAACACACACACGTGAGGACGCAACACACACACAACTGAGGACACAACACACACACACACAACTGAGAACACAACACACACAACTGAGGACGCAACACACACAACTGAGGACACAACACACACACAACTGAGGACGCAACACACACAACTGAGGACGCAACACACACACATGTGAGGATGCAACACACACACATGTGAGGACGCAACACACACACGTGAGGACGCAACACACACACATGTGAGGATGCAACACACACACATGTGAGGACGCAACACACACACGTGAGGACGCAACACACACACATGTGAGGACACAACACACACACATGTGAGGACGCAACAACTGTCAACTCAACTGTTGTACTGCACTACTGTTTGGTCCCAAACCAACCCAACCACTCTAAAGCCTCTCGAACGACTTTATAACCGTGTTTATAAAATTTTAGACAAAAAGCCAATCAGATTTCATCACTGTCTAATTTTATCCAAATATAAGATATTAAGTTTTACAATTTTTTTTGCAATTTTAGCTATGTAAAGCTTGTATTTAAATGCTTGAATAGACTTGCACTTGAACCTCTCAGCAGATGTGTAAATAGACTCTCCACAAGGTCCACAAGAGCCACCACACATGGGGACTGCAGAGTTCCCTTTTGCAAGACCTCATTTGCACAGACTGTATTTTCAGTGAAAGGAGCAAACCTTTGGAACTCTTTACCTGCTCATATAAAAACTATAACCAGACTCTCCACTTTTAAGAAACAGACTAAGTCCTGGTTTATTCACCAGCAGCAGTGTGATCATGTGTAACTGCATGTATGTTTGTGAGGGGAATGACAGTGCAAGTGTGTTTTATGTGCCGCAAGTGTGTTTTATGTGCCTATGTATAATGTGATATTGTTGTCTTAGCTTATCCATTTCTTCTATTCTCAGTATTGATAAACCATTATGAATACATTTTAATTTTTTTTTACTTACTGAAATCTGTTTAAAAGTCCTCCCAGGGACTGGTGTTGCGAATTAGCCTTTGGCTGAAACACTATGGTACCTGCCTCAGATGTTAATCTGTTTGTTGTATCTGTCCCTATCAAATAAACAATAAAGTAAAGTAACACACACGTGAGGACGTAACACACATGTGAGGACGCAACACACATGTGAGGACGCAACACACATGTGAGGATGCAACACACACACACACGTGAGGACGCAGCACTGACGCAGCTTCTGCACGAACAGCTCGTCCCGCTCCAGGGTCACCGACGCGTCTGACACACACACACACACACACGTGAGGACGCAACACACACACACATGTGAGGACACAGCACACACACGTAAGGATGCAACACACACACGTGAGGACGCAACACACAAACACGTGAGGATGCAACACACACACATGAGGATGCAACACACACACACGTGAGGACGCAGCACACACACGTGAGGACGCAACACACACATGAGGACGCAACACACACGTGAGGACGCAGCACACACACATGTGAGGATGCAACACACACATGTGAGGATGCAACACACACACGTGAGGATGCAACACACACACACACGTGAGGATGCAGCACACACACACACGAGGACGCAGCACACACACACGAGGACGCAACACACACACACGTGAGGACGCAACACACACATGAGGACGCAACACACACACGTGAGGACGCAGCACACACACGTGAGGACGCAACACACCCACGTGAGGACACAACACACACACGTAAGGACGCAACACACACGTGAGGATGCAACACACACATGTGAGGACGCAACACACACACATGTGAGGACGCAACACACACGTGGGGACGCAACACACATGTGAAAACGTAACACACGTGAGGATGCAACACACACGTGAGGACGCAACACACATGTGAGGACGCAACACACACATGTGAGGACGCTACACACACGTGAGGACGCAACACACACACGTGAGGACGCAACACATGCACACATGTGAGGATGCAACACACACGTGAGGACGCAACACACACACATGTGAGGACGCAACACATGCACACATGTGAGGACGCAACACACACACACATGTGAGGACGCAGCACTGACACAGCTTCTGCACGAACAACTTGTCCCGCTCCAGGGTCACCGAAGTGTCTGACACACACACACACGTGAGGACGCAACACACACACACATGTGAGGACACAGCACACACACGTAAGGATGCAACACACACACGTGAGGATGCAACACACACACGTGAGGATGCAACACACACACACGAGGATGCAACACACACACACGTGAGGACGCAACACACACATGTGAGGATGCAACACACACATGTGAGGACGCAGCACACACGTGAGGATGCAACACACACACATGTGAGGACGCAACACACACACGTGAGAACGCAACACACACACATGTGAGGACGCAACACACACACGTGAGAACGCAACACACACACATGTGAGGACGTAGCACTGACGCAGCTTCTGCACGAACAGCTCGTCCTGCTCCAGGGTCACCAACGCGTCTGACACACACACACACACACGAGGACGCAGCACGCACACGTAAGGATGCAACACATACACGTGAGGACACAACACACACGTGAGGACGCAACACACACATGTGAGGACGCAACACACACATGTGAGGATGCAACACACGTGAGGACGCAGCACACACACACGTGAGGACGCAGCACACACACACATGTGAGGACGCAACACACACACGTGAGGATGCAACACACACATGTGAGGACGCAGCACACACACGTGAGGATGCAACACATGTGAGGACGCAACACACACACACCCACACATGAGGACACAACACATGTGAGGATGCAGCACACACACACGAGGACGCAACACACACACGTGAGGACGCAACACACACATGTGAGGACGCAACACACACACGTGAGGACGCAGCACACACACGTGAGGACGCAGCACACACACACACACATGAGGACACAACACACATGTGAGGACGCAGCACACACACACATGAGGACGCAACACACACACGTGAGGACGCAACACACACATGTGAGGACGCAACACACACGTGAGGACGCAACACACACACGTGAGGACGCAGCACACACACACACACACATGAGGACACAACACACATGTGAGGACGCAACACACACACCCGCACTGTCCTGGCTCCAGACCAGTACTCTGTAGTACTCTGTAGTACATGGTAGTACTCAGTAGTACTCTGTACTACATAATAGTACTCTGTAGTACACAGTAGTACTCTGTAGTACATAGTAGTACTCAGTAGTACTCTGTACTACATAATAGTACTCTGTAGTACACAGTAGTACTCTGTAGTAGTCTGTAGTACTCTGTAGTACATAGTAGTACTCAGTAGTACTCTGTAGTACATAATAGTACTCTGTAGTACTCTGTAGTACTCTGTAGTACATAGTAGTACTCAGTAGTACTCTGTAGTACATAATAGTACTCTGTAGTACACAGTAGTACTCTGTAGTAGTCTGTAGTACTCTGTAGTACATAGTAGTACTCAGTAGTACTCTGTAGTACATAATAGTACTCTGTAGTACTCGTACCTTTGAGCGCCGGCAGCTTGTGCAGTTCTCGGTTCTTGCTGAGGCTGAACCGGGACGAGCTGTGGCGTCGTTCCTTCTTCACGACGGTCGTCGCCGGAGAATATTTGATTTTATTGAGTTGTGTGGGAGGCGGAGCCGAGGGCGGAGTGTGTTTATTCTGGAAACACACCAACAACAATTATATATACACGTGTACAGAGTATGTGCAGTAGTATTTGCAGTATTTGCAGTAGTATTTGCAGTATTTGCAGTAGTATTTGTAGTATTTGTAGTAGTATTTGTAGTAGTATTTGCAGTATTTGCAGTAGTATTTGCAGTATTTGCAGTAGTATTTGCAGTATTTGTAGTAGTATTTGCAGTAGTATTTGCAGTATTTGTAGTAGTATTTGCAGTAGTATTTGCAGTATTTGTAGTAGTATTTGCAGTAGTATTTGCAGTATTTGTAGTAGTATTTGCAGTAGTATTTGTAGTAGTATTTGCAGTATTTGTAGTAGTATTTGCAGTAGTATTTGCAGTAGTATTTGCAGTATTTGCAGTAGTATTTGTAGTAGTATTTGCAGTAGTATTTGTAGTAGTATTTGCAGTAGTATTTGTAGTAGTATTTGCAGTAGTATTTGTAGTAGTATTTGCAGTAGTATTTGTAGTAGTATTTGTAGTATTTGCAGTAGTATTTGCAGTAGTATTTGTAGTAGTATTTGTAGTATTTGCAGTAGTATTTGCAGTAGTATTTGTAGTAGTATTTGTAGTATTTGTAGTACCTCGTCTGAGTTCTCATCTTTGCTGTTGTTTTTGGAGCTTTTCGTGGATTTACTCGAATCCTAAAAGAGAAAACAGAGACTCAAACCCACAACCTCCTAAAGGGAGGGCATCAGGTCTAAACCTGGCCACGGGGAGGGCATCAGGTCTAAACCTGCCCGCGGGGAGGGCATCAGGTCTAAACCTGCCCGCGGGGAGGGCATCAGGACTAAACCTGCCCGCGGGGAGGGCATCAGGTCTAAACCTGCCCGCGGGGAGGGCATCAGGTCTAAACCTGCCCGCGGGGAGGGCATCAGGACTAAACCTGCCCGCGGGGAGGGCATCAGGACTAAACCTGCCCGCGGGGAGGGCATCGGGTCTAAACCTGCCCGCGGGGAGGGCATCGGGTCTAAACCTGCCCGCGGGGAGGGCATCAGGACTAAACCTGCCCGCGGGGAGGGCATCGGGTCTAAACCTGCCCGCGGGGAGGGCATCGGGTCTAAACCTGCCCGCGGGGAGGGCATCGGGTCTAAACCTGCCCGCCGGGAGGGCATCGGGTCTAAACCTGCCCGCGGGGAGGGCATCGGGTCTAAACCTGCCCGCGGGGAGGGCATCAGGACTAAACCTGCCCGCGGGGAGGGCATCAGGTCTAAACCTGCCCGCGGGGAGGGCGTCAGGTCTAAAGCTGCCCGCGGGGAGGGCATCAGGACTAAACCTGTCCGCGGGGAGGGCATCAGGACTAAACCCTCCTGACCTTAGGGAGGAGCAAACACCTCAGTTCCTCCAGAAACAGATGCAGGAGGATCATCACACACACAATACACACTATACACACACTATACACACTATACACACACACTATACACACTATACACACACTATACACACTATACACACACACTATACACACTATACACACACTATACACAGACTATACACACACTATACACACAATACACACACTATACACACACTATACACACACACTATACACACAATACACACACTATACACACACACTATACACACAATACACACACTATACACACACACTATACACACAATACACACACACTATACACACACTATACACACACACTATACACACAATACACACACTATACACACACTATACACACAATACACACACACTATACACACACTATACACACACTATACACACACTATACACACACTATACACACACACTATACACACAATACACACACTATACACACACTATACACACACACTATACACACTATACACACAATACACACACTATACACACACACTATACACACAATACACACACACTATACACACACTATACACACACACTATACACACAATACACACACTATACACACACTATACACACACACTATACACACAATACACACACTATACACACACACTATACACACAATACACACACACTATACACACAATACACACACTATACACACACACTATACACACAATACACACACTATACACACACACTATACACACAATACACACACACTATACACACACAATACACACACACTATACACACACTATACACACACTATACACACACTATACACACACACTATACACACAATACACACACTATACACACACACTATACACACAATACACACACACTATACACACACACCATACACACTATACACACACTATACACACACTATACACACACACTATACACACTATACACACACACTATACACACAATACACACACTATACACACACACTATACACACACTATACACACACTATACACACACACTATACACACAATACACACACACTATACACACTATACACACACAATACACACTATACACACACTATACACACACTATACACACACACTATACACACTATACACACACACTACACACACTATACACACACACTATACACAAACTATACACACACTATACACACAGTATACACACACACTATACACACACTATACACACACACTACACACACACTATACACACACACTATACACACTATACACACACACGCACACTATACACACACACACACACTATACACACTATACACACACACTACACACACACTATACACACTATACACACACACTACACACACACTATACACACACACTATACACACTATACACACACACGCACACTATACACACACACACACTATACACACTATACACACACACTACACACACACTATACACACTATACACACACACTACACACACACTATACACACTATACACACACACTACACACACACTATACACACACACTATACACACTATACACACACACCATACACACTATACACACACACTATACACACTATACACACACACTATACACACTATACACACACACACACTATACACACACACCATACACACACACACACCATACACACACACTATACACACACACACACACACACACCATACACACACACACACCATACACACTATACACACACACACACTATACACACACACACACCATACACACACTATACACACACACCATACACACACCATACACACACACACACTATACACACACACGCACACTATACACACACACACACTATACACACTATACACACACACTATACACACTATACACACACACTACACACACACTATACACACTATACACACACACTACACACACACTATACACACACACTATACACACTATACACACACACCATACACACTATACACACACACTATACACACACACTATACACACACACTATACACACACACTACACACACACACACTACACACACACCATACACACTATACACACACACTACACACTATACACACACTATACACACACTACACACACACCATACACACTATACACACACACTATACACACACACTACACACACACCATACACACTATACACACACACTATACACACACACTACACACTATACACACACTATACACACACACTACACACACACCATACACACACACTATACACACACACTACACACTATACACACACACTATACACACACACTACACACTATACACACACACTATACACACACTACACACACACCATACACACTATACACACACACTATACACACACACTACACACTATACACACACACTATACACACACACTACACACACACCATACACACTATACACACACGCACACTATACACACACTATACACACTATACACACACACTATACACATACACGCACACTATACACACTATACATACACACTATACACACACACTATACACACACACTACACACACACTATACACACTATACACACACACTACACACACTATACACACTATACACACACACTATACACACACACGCACACTATACACACACACACACTATACACACTATACACACACACTACACACACACTATACACACACACTACACACACACTATACACACACACTATACACACTATACACACACACGCACACTATACACACACACACACTATACACACTATACACACACACTACACACACACTATACACACTATACACACACACTACACACACACTATACACACACACTACACACACACTATACACACACACTATACACACTATACACACACACCATACACACTATACACACACACTATACACACACACTATACACACTATACACACACACACACTATACACACACACCATACACACACACACACCATACACACACACTATACACACACACACACTATACACACACACACACCATACACACACTATACACACACACCATACACACACCATACACACACACACACACACTATACACACACACACACACACACCATACACACACACACACACTATACACACACACACACACACTATACACACGCACACACACTATACACACGCACACACACTATACACACACACACACACACTATACACACACACACTATACAAATGCACACACACTACACACACTATACACACACACACACACTATACACACACACACACTATACACACACACACACACGATACACACACACTATACACACACACACACTACACACACGATACACACACTATACACACACACACACTATACACACTATACACACACACTATACACACACACACACTATACACACAATACACACACACACACACTATACACACACACACTATACACACACACACCATACACACACACACACACACTATACACACACTATACACACACACTATACACACACACACACTATACACACACACACACTATACACACACACACTATACACACACACACACTATACACACACACTATACACACACACACACTATACACACACACACTATACACACACACACACACACTACACACACACTATACACACAAATACTATACACACACACACTATACACACACACACGATACACACACACACAATACACACTATACACACACACTATACACACTATACACACACACACACTATACAGACACACACACACACTATACACACAATATACACACACACTATACACACACACTATACACACACACACACTATACACACACACACTATACACACACACACACTATACACACACATTATACACACACACACTATACACACACACACTATACACACACACATTATACACACACACACTATACACACACACACTATACACACACACTATACACACACACATTATACACACACACACTATACACACACACACTATACACACACACATTATACACACACACTATACACACACACTATACACACACACACTATACACACACACACAGCCTTCATCTGTGCGTCTGATCACTGATGTTTATGTGCAGAGCGGGAATCGAACCCACAACCCACAGACCCACTGTGCCCTGTACCCGGTCTATGCCCGGTCTGTGCCCTGTGCCCGGTCTATGCCCGGTCTGTGCCCTGTGCTCGGTCTGTGCCCTGTGCCCGGTCTGTGCCCTGTACCCGGTCTATGCCCAGTCTGTGCCCTGTGCCCGGTCTGTGCCCTGTACCCGGTCTATGCCCTGTACCCGGTCTATGCCCGGTCTGTACCCTGTACCCGGTCTATGCCCAGTCTGTGCCCTGTGCCCG
>CM068354.1:42985661-43143161 GCA_034769755.1 Odontamblyopus lacepedii | reverse complement strand
AATCGTCGCGGCCAGTGTATTTGAGTGTAAAAAATTGCGCGGGACTGACCCGAGAAAAACAGCCTATGTAACCCTTGACGTGTCCGAAAAAGTGCGTCATTGTATTTGAGTGTAAAAAATTGTGCGGGACTGACCCGAGAAAAACAGCATATGTAACCCTTGACGTGTCCGAAAACGTGCGTCATTGTATTTGAGTGTAAAAAATTGTGCGGGACTGACCCGAGAAAAACAGCCTATGTAACCCTTGACGTGTCCGAAAACTTGTGTCATGGTCTTTGAGTGTAAAATTGTGCGGGACTGACCGAGAAAAACAGCCTATGTAACCCTTGACGTGTCCGAAAACGTGTGTCATTGTATTTGAGTGTAAAAAATTGTGCGGGACTGACCCGAGAAAAACAGCCTATGTAACCCTTGACGTGTCCGAAAACGTGTGTCATTGTATTTGAGTGTAAAAAATTGTGCGGGACTGACCCGAGAAAAACAGCATATGTAACCCTTGACGTGTCCGAAAAAGTGCGTCAGTGTATTTGAGTGTAAAAAATTGTGCGGGACTGACCCGAGAAAAACAGCATATGTAAACCTTGACGTGTCCGAAAAAGTGCGTCATTGTATTTGAGTGTAAAAAATTGTGCGGGACTGACCCGAGAAAAACAGCCTATGTAACCCTTGACGTGTCCGAAAAAGTGCGTCATTGTATTTGAGTGTAAAAAATTGTGCGGGACTGACCCGAGAAAAACAGCCTATGTAACCCTTGACGTGTCCGAAAAAGTGCGTCATTGTATTTGAGTGTAAAAAATTGCGCGGGACTGACCCGAGAAAAACAGCGTATGTAAACCTTGACGTGTCCGAAAACGTGCGTCATTGTATTTGAGTGTAAAAAATTGCGCGGGACTGACCCGAGAAAAACAGCATATGTAAACCTTGACGTGTCCGAAAACGTGCGTCATTGTATTTGAGTGTAAAAAATTGCGCGGGACTGACCCGAGAAAAACAGCCTATGTAACCCTTGACGTGTCCGAAAACGTGCGTCATTGTATTTGAGTGTAAAAAATTGCGCGGGACTGACCCGAGAAAAACAGCCTATGTAACCCTTGACGTGTCCGAAAAGTAAAAACGTGCGTCAGTGTATTTGAGAGTAAAAATCGTGTGGACCAATCCCGAGTAAAACGGTGACGTAACTAAAGTAGTAAGTAAATTAGTCAGAAGGAAACGAGGAGCAGAGGAGGAAGGGACTAGAGCAGAGACCAAACCAGATCCTCAGCTGTATCAGAGAATGTACTCTAAATTAACTCAGTTAGATTCATACGTAGAAAACCCGGAGAATAGTCCCGGAGTAGAGAAGATGGAAAATCCCCAGAAGGATAATCGGGAAATGAGCGATGTGGCTCGGGTACAGATGTTGCACGTAATAAATCCGGGACAGACCAGTTGTCCAGGAGTAATAATAATAATACCTCATGCCTGGGAAATAAGGAGGGATAATTGGACAGAGCAGAGCGTCCACAGGCAGCAGCAGCACCAACAGGCGCAGAATATCCCCAGACCGCAGCAGCAGTATCAGCGGGGGCAGCAATATCAGGAAAGCCCCAGAGTAGGATTTCAAGATCAGGGACAAGTACAGAGAGGAAATGTACCCAGATCTTCTCCCAAAAGGATCACACAGGCTAACCAAATGAGACAAGTGCAGCCCAGAGTAGAGTCCCAAGAAATGAGCAGATTGTCTCCTAGAGCCAGGGACTTTCAACCCAGGAACAGCCAAGAAACAGTGCAGGATCAGGGCCTCAGACAGTTAAGAAAGCCACCAGTATGGTATCTGAAACACAGAATTAAACCTGGAGCCCCTCCCCCTCCCATATTTATGACCCAGACAGAGTATCTAAAGTTGAGCGGGGAACAAAAAAACAGACTAAAGGAAGAAAGAGACGCATATATAAAAAATTATTGTGAGCCCAGGGTTTAAACGAGATAAAAGAGTTAAATATAATAATGCAAGTTCCAGAGGAGGAAATTGATCATATAATAAAAGTTATACCTTAAAGTATAGGCCATGTAGGTTGGGTAAGAATGAGGAAATGGATTCTCAAGGAATTAAGTAAAAAGAATGACAGAGGGATGATGTTGAGGGACCACCAACCTAAAAAGCTAGGGTTGAGGAGGATGAGATAGTAAGTAATGATCATAGTATAGATGGACATATGAAATGGTTGAAAACACAATAGGTAGAGAGGAATAAAAGAGAAGGGACACTCTCCACCCAAAAATACAGTCCAATTAAATCCAGAAATAATTCTGTTGTCTGCAGCAAATGTAAATTCTAATACGTGTTCCATTAAGGGTGGGAAAAATGCATCCCTTAGCAAAGCAAGGAGAGCTCTTAGATTGGGAAGTGTCAGGTACATGTGTCATGTGTAGACTAGAGGTATTTAGGATAATAAAAGAAGGAGTTAGGGAACCAGGATTTGCTAATGTATCCTATAAATTATATAGGGAAAGAGAAGTTAAAGGCTTAGAATTGGATGGGAAGTATAAAGTGAGTTTTTGTTGGAGATGCTGGGGAAAGCATAAAATTAGATATAGTATAGGAAGATGTGATGACCACGATGTGACACGTACATGTCAATTGGCAGCGCTGGACCTTACCTTATAATTGTATATAATATTCCTTATGTACAATTATAAAATATTTATAAGTGTAAATATTATGATTGTAATATTTATAACATACTATAATTGTAATAATCTAATAATTTCATGTTATGAATGATAATAATGATAATATGATAATTTTATAGTTGTAATAGTAGTTGATTGTGATTATAACCATGGTATTCCTTATATATGTATAATACCAGGAAATATTTCCTAAGCTTGGTTCCTATTAGTAACCTTGAAGATGGTCCAGATAAATATGAAGAAAGGAGGGCTGGATAAAGGGAAGGAGAAAGGATATCAGAAAAATAAGGAAGAGACAAAGGATCCAGAGGTATTGAGGGAGTTTAGAAGAAAGTTGACGAAAGAAATAAGTAATGAGAATTGGTGTGAATGGATGTATTATTTGATGTTGGCATTCTCAATTGGATTTGGAGTAGGAATAGCTGTAGTGCTCTTAGAGGAGAGGTATACTGAAAAGGGTATAATAAAGAGTCATTGGAAATTAGAGAAAGGAGCTGAATACAGGGAATAGTAGATAAGCATAAATAAATACCCAGTGCCATTCTGTTATCAGGATAAAGTGATAAATGAAACGCAGTGGACCATGGGGTTCATAAGAAATATGAGGAATGGGAATGAGTCCTATGCATTGGAAGCACAGGCTATTTGGAATTATAATGGTAGAAATCTAACAGAGGTGTTTGAAAAGTTAAGGGATAGTTCCGGGTCAAAATGTCCATATTGGCGCACCTGGGAAAACCTTAACGCAAAAATCCACAGTAAAGGAAAGAGGATTGGTGATAATACAGGGCCTAATAGAGGAATATACAAATACGTGCCAGATAAAGGAGCGATTGTAATTATTGTGACCTGAGTGAAAAGGGAGAAATAGTTTGAAGAAAGTAAACATTTTGTGATAAAGAAGAAGAGAAGGAAATATGGGCCTGTTGTACGAGCTTAGTTGTAAATGCAATAAAAAATATTATAAGTTGAAGAGCAAGGCTCCAGATTATAACCAGTATTGTAGCTTCTGCGGTTGAGAGCATAACAGCAGCTACTTCCGTTAGCACCTTGACTACAGTAACCATGGCTACAACTGCTGCTACTTCAAGTTCTAGCACCGAGGCAGGAAACTTAACCACAATGCAAAACCTAAAAGAGAGAGCAGAATTAATAGATGCGAGAGTAACTTTGCAATCCCAGTTAACAGATTTAACATTACTTTCGACCAATATCGTGCAATATGCCTAGAAACCGAGTTAATGAAAGTTTTTATAAATATGTCAATAAAAGCATATGAGCAAGCTTGTGACAACTCAGCTAGTGACGTGACGTGGGAAGACTTAGAGCAAAGTTATGGTGCAGAGTCTCAAACGCTGAAAATTGTTCAGGTAGACTGGACTGCGGATAATTTGTTATACATGGATGGTTTCTCAATGAAGCAGAATCTGAATGTTACATGTACCAAGAAGGCCTTCGCCCAAATAGGAAGGAGGGGCTGGGAAATGAGCTCAGCAAGGCATGTAATGCTGGAAACTTGCCAAAAGATTAACAAAACTTATGTCTAGGATCAGATATATAGAAGCCGAAAAATACCAGCAGAAAGGCTGGCCGGAAGAAATATGGAGGAAGAATCCATATTTAAAAGGATGATTGAGGAAAAGACCTCTCTAATGAGGTCAACCAGCTGCTAATAGAAGGAGCTCCAAAACCATTCCTATTGAATCCAGAATTTCAGGACCAGGGAAGGGTTAGAGAGCGAAGAACAGGGAGCGAATGGCTCCACTCCACCGAATATTCAGTGGAAAAATTCCAGAATATGGAACAGTATTAAGGCAAAAATAGTTGATCATGAACGAAGTATTCTCAAGAACAACAGGCGTATATAATATGACAAATTGCACCACGCTAAGAGTGGGCACTTTTAATGACCCCGGAAAAGCTAATGAAAGCAACTCAATGATCAGCATTGATAACAGTAAATGTAAGATACTCGTTAACAACAACTCCTATGGTCTAAACTGGGAGTCGTCTAAAAACTGTTTGTATATATTGACCAATGATTCGGTACCTATGTGGGCGGCGAGCCCTAATAGAGGCTCCTAATATGAGGACCAAGTATCCAGGCCCTGAAAGACTAAAATCAATTAAAAGTAACTCGTCTAATGCAACATGCACCCCTAAAGGAGTGTACTGGCGCTGGAACTTAATGACAATAAGAGATACAAGATCCAAGGGTAAACGAATGATATTCACGGATCCAGACAAAACCCTAGAGACAATATTAAAAAGACTCTCGAGTGTCCAGAGAAGGTTAACCTATTACTTATTAAACCAATACCAACGAAATCATTTATTGTGTCAAACAAAGAATACGCCAGGAGCACAGGACAATTTTTGTGTGCGATCAGTAATGGCAATAGTCGTGTTGTCAGAATTAATGTCTGTACTTAGATGCTTGTGTTGGCCTTGCAGGAGATATAAGAGGAGAAGAGATGCCCGAGACAGAGAATTCATGTATAGGGCTCTATTAGAGGTTGGGGAAGAAATATCCCGTAAAAAATACAAAAAACGAGAGAAAAGGAGGGAAGGAAGAATAGTAAGCAAAGCATATAAAATGCGTTTGTTGTCATTACAGGAGGAGAGAGAGGAGGATCAGGTTTTGCACCCTGATGAGGAACAGGAAGTGCTAAAAATAGACGAACACAGCACCCGGAACTAAAGTCAGACACAGGGGCACAGAGTGAGAGAAGGAGAAGTCTTTTTTCGATCATGTCTAACACGAGTGAAAATTACACGGCACAGATAAAGTCCGGGAATATAAACAGTAACGAAACTTTGCAGGTATGGTTGCTATGGATTCTCACTATTATGAGTTTGTTAGTGATATTTTTGCAAAAGAAGGAGAATTTAAAAATGGTTAGACCTAGGTCGTTATTATTGAGTGTATTAATACTTAGTGTGATTATGGGGTTGGTAAAGCAGTATACAATAGGAATAGCTAGACAAATGGCACTGTTTTATTGTAGTCACTTATGTTGTGTATTTGTTAGGCAGAATCAAACCATCGGGATCAAAGTCACGAGGGACGAAGACGCAGGTCTACGTTAACTCTAACCCGTCATCCATATGATTTTACACATACACGGATCCCGGGAATCCTGACGAACCCAATTCCATTGAACATATGTAGATTACAACCTGACGGATTATGCTTGGTACATTTTTTAAAATTTAGAGATAAGGTGATACCAACAGAGAGAACCAAATGCTGGATTCCCTATATTTTGAAGCTCTAATAAAGAATTGAGGTAAAAAACAAAGGAAGGCCAGACGATACAGAACTGGATACAATAGCTCAGGGAAGCACAATTTGTGTCACAGAGAGGAAGGGACGATTCAGGAAGAGAGACTGGGTTCGTGAAAGTGTGTTGTGATTATGGAATATAAGAAAAAGAGAGAGGACAGTGATAGTGATGAGGATGTACTAGTGATAGATCTGGGATCTGAGGAGGAGATGGAACAACATGAAGAATTGCCAAGTTGCTCAAATAACTTAAATATGGCTGAGTTAACTGGTCAACAGGAAAAAGAATTAATAAATCCTGAAGGAATAGATAAAAATCAAAAAGGTAGTACAATGGGGGATTTAGTTAGGAGAGGAAGTGATATGCCCTTGAGGTTTTGGGATGAATTTTGGCCAGCAAAATATTTAGAGCCATGTAGAGAGAATATACAGCAAATGCATTTTTAAAGCAACAGCGGAAGAATATGTTTGGTATGCATGCCCAGCTCCAGAATGGAGTGAATTTTCAGAAGAGTTTAAAAATCATGTAGTCCAGGTGTTTGGGCTGAATGTGTGATACTAAATGCACTGAAAGTGATCAGAGGACCGGAAAACTGTAACAAATTCACTGACATGAAACTCATGAAGCTTGTAGATTGTTCTTAATTTCCAGTGGGCCTGAAATTGATGTAAATGAGAAATGTTAAGGATAAAAATCTCAGAGGAGGATGTTCAGAGGTGTGAATGAGATTTTTATATTTCTTTCTTTCTGACGAATGACCAAAAGGGAAAAGTTATTTTATTTTGAGTTTTATATTTTTCTGTTTTGATTCCATTAATGATAATTGTGAGATCTCATGATGTAATTCATTTTATTGTTAATTCATTTTATTGTTTTATTCATTTTTTATTATTCATTTTTATTTCATCTTCTGATTTTATATTATACATATTGTAACTGAACTTTTGAACCCCTTTTGTAGTTTTTGCATGCATAAGCTAAAGATAAGCAGAGGTGTTAACCACAAAGTAACCTTACTTGAATGAAAACCAGCAAGAAGTCTAGACTGAATCCGTTGAAGAAAACCACCTGAAACCTGTGACATGTGACTAATGATGTAATGCCATGAAAGATGTTTTAATTTGTGATTGGTTGGGTCTAAAAAGACAAATAAGGCATTGATTTGTATTTGTAAAATTTAATTGGTTGAGCCTAAGGACCGGTGGGTGTTTACCGGCGCGGGGCTCAATAAAAGCTGGAGTCTGAGAATAGTCTTCGGCCTTTTGCCATTTGTACCTCTGATGTACAGGCAATTGGCCCGGTAAGGTAATTGCCCTTGGTTTTTGGGGTGAGGTGAGCTCTATTGGGTGAAGTGTGTTTTCACGAAAAGTTGCATTTCTGGACAACCTAAATTAGTCTGAATAACCTAACGGTTAGGTGCAACCAAGTAGTGGACAGAGGACCTTGATGTTTTGCTGTGAACTTCGTAAAAAGTTCTAAATCTCTTAACTAAAAACTTGGTCATTTACTCTCACTTCATCTTTTAGAACACCTTAAGAAATCGGTAAGACCTCTCAGACGACCAGATGTTTATCTTGTGTAAGGGAAATAAATATTTCTTGAAACGAGTATTTGCTCCCTGAATTGATTTCATCTGTGTTCATTGTCTGTGAGACATCATATCCAGAGTTTCCACACACATCACATCCTCGTGGTCGTCACATCTGAGACAGTGTGAGTATGAATACACATGAAAGAGTAGCAATATTAATGCTGATTAACTGTGTAGTCTAAGCTTTGAATCATTGTTGATGTTATTCTGATTATGGTTTAAGTATTGAATTGTTTGTTGGTATTAATTTAAGGTATGATTCAGAATTGAGAAAGATTAAATATAAGTTAGAGGTTGGTGGTAATCTCAGCAAGGTCATTCTGTTAAAGTGGTTGTCAGTGTCAATTAGGGTTCATTAAGTGGCAATATCAATATCAGTTTAATATGATATAAAATAAAAAAGGTTAGAGTAATTAGTGGTGAAATCAAAGGTATTTAAAAATAATTTAATCAGTGATAATAAAAGGTACAGGATATAAAAAAGGGGATATGATCCAAAAGTAACAGAGATCAGAGTTATCAGTGAGAATATTAGCATGGTTTATGTTATCGAATGACCTATGTGAGTAGATTGTGAGCGTAGGGTGACAGGGCGTAGTACTTGGCATGATAAAAGAGGTCATAGGGCAAATTAAATTATCATACAGGTATTTCGAGAACCTAAAAACTCCATCCCTGGTAATTCTATAATAAGACTAATTAGTTAACAATAAAACATTAGCAATAGGATTATTCTCAGAAGTATAAACTGAGCTCTCACCCCGGGAGTTATTAAAAGGCTCTCGTGCTATATATCTAAGCAGCGCAAGCTCCGACAGCCCTGTACCCGGTCTATGCCCGGTCTGTACCCTGTACCCGGTCTATGCCCTGTACCCGGTCTATGCCCGGTCTGTGCCCTGTGCCCAGTCTGTGCCCTGTACCCGGTCTATGCCCGGTCTATACCCAGTCAGTGCCCAGTCTGTGCCCTGTACCCGGTCTATGCCCGGTCTGTGCCCTGTGCCCGGTCTATGCCCGGTCTATACCCAGTCAGTGCTCGGTCTGTGCCCTGTGCCCGGTCTGTGCCCTGTACCCGGTCTATGCCCGGTCTATACCCAGTCAGTGCCCGGTCTGTGCCCTGTGCCCGGTCTATGCCCGGTCTATACCCAGTCAGTGCCCGGTCTGTGCCCTGTGCCCGGTCTGTGCCCTGTGCCCGGTCTATGCCCTGTACCCGGTCTATGCCCAGTCTGTGCCCTGTACCCGGTCTATGCCCGGTCTATGCCCTGTACCCGGTCTATGCCCGGTCTGTACCCTGTACCCGGTCTATGCCCTGTACCCGGTCTATGCCCGGTCTGTGCCCTGTGCCCAGTCTGTGCCCTGTACCCGGTCTATGCCCGGTCTGTGCCCTGTACCCGGTCTATGCCCGGTCTATACCCAGTCAGTGCTCGGTCTGTGCCCTGTGCCCGGTCTGTGCCCTGTACCCGGTCTATGCCCGGTCTATACCCAGTCAGTGCCCGGTCTGTGCCCTGTGCCCGGTCTGTGCCCTGTGCCCGGTCTATGCCCGGTCTATACCCAGTCAGTGCCCGGTCTGTGCCCTGTGCCCGGTCTGTGCCCTGTGCCCGGTCTGTGCCCTGTGCCCGGTCTGTGCCCTGTGCCCGGTCTGTGCCCGGTCTGTGCCCTGTGCCCTGTGCCCGGTCTGTGCCCTGTGCCCGGTCTGTGCCCTGTGCCCGGTCTGTGCCCTGTGCCCGGTCTGTGCCCTGTGCCCGGTCTATGCCCGGTCTGTGCCCTGTGCCCGGGGCGGCGCAGCCTGAACTCGGAGTCGCTGTTGACACAAATCAGTGAAGCAGCGTTAGCTCCGCGGCTAACGCTGTGGGTAAACCGGGTAAACCCGGGACATGTCAGCGTGTCTCTGCCCGGACAGACGCGGCTGGTCCCGGCCTGTCCGCCCGGCCTGGCCCCGGGGGGAGACGCGGCTCCGCGGCTCCGGGACGCGGGGCAATGATGCTCCGGGAGGTCAGCTGACTTTAGCTTTAGCCTAGCGGCTAATGGGCCTCCGGAGAGAGCCAAACACTGTCCCGCGGGCCGGGGCGGGGGCGGCGGACCTCCCGCTGCGGCCGTACCTTGTCCTTCTTGGTTTTGTTGGGCATGGTGCAGCCTCCGCGGCGCGGCGTGCCTCTGTGCCCGGGTTTGGGACGCTGTCGCTCGGTCAGACTCTGCTCCCAGCGCCGCAGCTGAATCCAGCGCTCCCATTGGCTGCCGCGCCGTTACTCTGCCTAGCAACGCGCACACACTTTTTTCTGATTGGCTGAAAGAGTTAAGTAACAGAGGGCGAGGTTCTTCCCAGCAACAAACCAGGACTAAACCAGGTCTAATCCAGGACTAATCCAGGTCTAATCCAGGACTAAACCAGGACTAATCCAGGACTAAACCAGGACTAAACCAGGACTAATCCAGGACTAAACCAGGACTAATCCAGGACTAAACCAGGTCTAATCCAGGACTAAACCAGGACTAAACCAGGACTAATCCAGGACTAATCCAGGTCTAATCCAGGACTAAACCAGGACTAATCCAGGACTAATCCAGGACTAAACCAGGTCTAATCCAGGACTAATCCAGGTCTAATCCAGGACTAAACCAGGACTAATCCAGGACTAAACCAGGACTAAACCAGGACTAATCCAGGACTAAACCAGGACTAATCCAGGACTAAACCAGGTCTAATCCAGGACTAAACCAGGACTAAACCAGGACTAATCCAGGACTAATCCAGGTCTAATCCAGGACTAAACCAGGACTAATCCAGGACTAATCCAGGACTAAACCAGGACTAAACCAGGTCTAATCCAGGACTAAACCAGGACTAAACCAGGACTAATCCAGGACTAATCCAGGTCTAATCCAGGACTAAACCAGGACTAATCCAGGACTAATCCAGGACTAAACCAGGACTAAACCAGGACTAATCCAGGACTAATCCAGGACTAAACCAGGACTAAACCAGGACTAAACCAGGACTAAACCAGGACTAAACCAGGTCTAATCCAGGACTAATCCAGGACTAAACCAGGTCTAAACCAGGACTAAACCAGGACTAAACCAGGTCTAAACCAGGACTAAACCAGGACTAAACCAGGTCTAAACCAGGACTAAACCAGGTCTAAACCAGGACTAAACCAGGACTAAACCAGGTCTAAACCAGGACTAAACCGGGACTAAACCGGGTCTAAACCGGGTCTAAACCGGGACTAAACCGGGTCTAAACCAGGACTAAACCAGGTCTAAACCAGGTCTAAACCAGGACTAAACCAGGTCTAAACCAGGACTAAACCGGGTCTAAACCGGGTCTAAACCGGGTCTAAACCGGGTCTAAACCGGGTCTAAACCGGGACTAAACCGGGTCTAAACCAGGTCTAAACCAGGACTAAACCAGGTCTAAACCAGGACTAAACCAGGACTAAACCGGGTCTAAACCGGGTCTAAACCGGGACTAAACCGGGACTAAACCGCGACTAAACCGGGTCTAAACCAGGACTAAACCAGGACTAAACCAGGTCTAAACCTGGACTAAACCAGGTCTAAACCAGGACTAAACCAGAAAACCAGGTCTAAACCAGGACTAAACCAGGACTAAACCAGGTCTAAACCAGGACTAAACCAGGACTAAACCGGGTCTAAACCGGGTCTAAACCGGGACTAAACCGGGTCTAAACCAGGACTAAACCAGGTCTAAACCAGGTCTAAACCAGGACTAAACCAGGTCTAAACCAGGACTAAACCAGGACTAAACCAGGTCTAAACCAGGACTAAACCGGGTCTAAACCGGGTCTAAACCGGGACTAAACCGGGTCTAAACCAGGACTAAACCAGGTCTAAACCAGGACTAAACCAGGACTAAACCAGGACTAAACCGGGACTAAACCGGGACTAAACCAGGTCTAAACCAGGACTAAACCAGGTCTAAACCAGGACTAAACCAGGACTAAACCAGGACTAAACCAGGACTAAACCGGGTCTAAACCAGGACTAAACCAGGACTAAACCAGGACTAAACCGGGACTAAACCGGGACTAAACCGGGTCTAAACCAGGACTAAACCAGGACTAAACCAGGACTAAACCAGGACTAAACCAGGACTAAACCGGGACTAAACCGGGACTAAACCGGGACTAAACCAGGACTAAACCAGGACTAACTTAGATCAAAATAAAAGTTCACCTTTTGTTTAAATGTTTTATTTCGTTGCTTCGGCTCAAAACAAGAAACTTCAGCAAAAACAACTTTGTCTTTGTGGAAAAACATAAAAATGATTCTAAACTACAAACAGAAAACCGCTCGAGTCCTGAACCAGGACTAAACTGGGTCTAAACCAGGACTAAACTGGGTCTAAACCAGGACTAAACCAGGTCCAGGTCCAGGATCAGGGTCTTTAGTGTCGTCATTTCAAAGTTGGAAACTGTTGTAAATTTGTGGTAAAAATCATTCAGATTTCAGCTCCGTGGCGACAGTTTCAGGTGAAGCTCAAACCTCCAATTTCCTGGTGAGTTTTTTGTGGGCACGGTTCTGGTTCTGGTTCTGGTTCTGGTCCTGGTTCTGGTCCTGGTTCAGACTGAGCTCGAGGTTCGGTTCAAAATGGTGGAAAAACAAACACAATAGTTCAGTTTTCATTGGACAAAAACAGAATTGTGCTGCGTCTGTGTCACAGAAGAAGTATTTACAAAGGCAAAGGTCCAGGGTCCGGGCGGGTCGCAGAGGGTCCGGGCGGGTCGCAGAGGGTCCGGGCGGGTCGCAGAGGGTCCGGGCGGGTCGCAGAGGGTCCGGGCGGGTCGCAGAGGGTCCGGGCGGGTCACAGATGGTCCGGGCGGGTCGCAGAGGGTCCGGGCGGGTCGCAGAGGGTCCGGGCGGGTCGCAGAGGGTCCAGGCGGGTCGCAGAGGGTCCGGGCGGGTCGCAGAGGGTCCGGGCGGGTCACAGAAGGTCCGGGCGGGTCGCAGAGGGTCCGGGCGGGTCGCAGAAGGTCCAGGTCGCAGAGGGTCCGGGCGGGTCACAGAGGGTCCGGGTCCGGGCGGGTCGCAGAGGGTCCGGGCGGGTCGCAGAGGGTCCGGGCGGGTCGCAGAGGGTCCGGGCGGGTCGCAGAGGGTCCGGGCGGGTCGCAGAGGGTCCGGGTCGAGGGTCCGGGTCGAGGGTCCGGGTCGCAGAGGGTCCGGGTCACAGAGGGTCCGGGCGGGTCGCAGAGGGTCCGGGTCACAGAGGGTCCGGGTCGAGGGTCCGGGTCGCAGAGGGTCCGGGTCGAGGGTCCGGGTCGCAGAGGGTCCGGGCGGGTCGCAGAGGGTCTGGGCGGGTCCCAGAGGGTCCGGGTCGAGGGTCCGGGTCGCCTGTCGCCCTTTGGTTTATTCGAAGCTGAAGTCGTAGTCGAAGTCGAGCGCCGTCATGTCCGGCGGCAGCCCCAGCGTCTCCGGCGTCAGCTCCACCACCAGAGGAGCGTCGTCCGGCTGCACCTGCACCTCCTCCTCTGGGGCCTTCTGCTCCGGGTCCAGGTCCGGGTCCGGGTCCTGGTCCGGGTCCTGGTCCACCTCCATGGCCTCCGGACCGGACTCCACGTGGAACAATGTGACCTCCACGTCCTGGTCCGGACTCTGGTCCTGAGCGTAAACCTGCCACGAGAACCAAAGGCTGAAGGAAACGGGGACGAAGCTCCTGAAGTCGCCCAAACTGTCCGTCATGTGAGCTTCTTTAGTTTTACAGGTCAAACTGGGGTCAGACCCACAGGAAGAAGAAAAACGCTCGAAATGGAGTCAGTCGTTTGTGTGATTCTGGTTCTTCAGATATTCACAGTTTTATTTTGGTCGATGACGTCGTCCAGAACCTCAGAATGTGAAACAGCCTCAGAACAGAAGAAAATGATGTCAAACGTTTGTATTTGGTTTGTGTTTTGAGCTGTGACAGTTTCATTTGTGTGAGTTTATTTCTAAAACTAGTGAAGAGAAACGACCTGAGGCTGAGGAAAAGTCTGTTATTATAAAATCTGAATCAAAAGCAAAAGACTAAAGACTGAAACAGACTTTTCCTCAGCCTCAGGTCGTTTCTCTTCTCGAGTTTCTGAAGAACCAGAATCACACAAACGACTGACTCCATTTCGAGCGTTTTTCTTCTTCCTGTGGGTCTGACCCCAGTTTGACCTGTAAAACTAAAGAAGCTCACATGACGGACAGTTTTTGTAGGTTTGAGTTTGATGAGGCGACTTCAGGCAGGTACGAGGGGGCGTTCTACATTCATCTCCATGGTGGAATGTTCAGCGGTTACCGTGGAGACGCAGACATTCACAAACAGAACCGTTTTAACTCGTGAAACCCCCAGAGTAAAAGAACAAACGTTCCTCCGTCTGCAGCTCAAACAGACGAGGAAGTGAAGATCTTTACGGACAAATGAAAGAGTCGGTTTATTTTTATTTGGACACAGACAGAAAGTCCAGAAAATCACTTCTGCATTTCAAAGTGCACATTTCCTTCAGTGAAATAAATATTTGAACTCGACTGAACATGAAGAGTCCCCAAGAAGCCAAGGATCACCGGACTCAATGACTCCAGACCTGTGGCTCTAACATCTGTGGTCATGAAGTCATTGGAGCGCCTGGTTCTGCCCCACCTCAAGACCCTCACGGCCCCTGGACCCCCTGCAGTTTGCCTACAGAGCCAACAGGTCTGTAGACGACGCCATCAACATGGCTCTACACTTCACCCTGCGGCATCTGGACTCCCCGGGAACCTACGCCAGGATCCTGTTTGTGGACTTCAGCTCTGCCTTCAACACCATCCGCCCAGACCTCCTCCAAGGCGCTGTCCCAGATGAACGTGCCTGATCCTCTCTGCAGGTGGATCACTGACTTCCTGACGGACAGGAAGCAGCACGTGAGGCTGGGGAAGAATGACTCCCGGACCATCAGCACCGGCTCTCCCCAAGGCTGTGTTCTTTCTCCTCTGCTCTTCTCCCTGTTCACCAACTGCTGCACCTCTTCCCATCAGTCTGTCAAGCTCATCAAGTTTGCAGATGACACCACGGTCATCGGGCTCATCTCGGACGGGGATGAGTCGCCTACAGGACGGAGGTTGATCGTCTGGTGTCCTGGTGCAGCCAGAACAACCTGGTGCTTAATGCCCAGAAGACAGTGGAGATGATTGTGGACTTTAGGAAGCACACAGCCCCACTCCCCTCCATCATCCTGACCGACACCCCCATCACCACTGTGGACTCATTCCGCTTCCTGGGGACCACCATCACCCAGGACCTCAAATGGGAGCCCACCATCACCTCCATCATAAAGAAGGCCCAGCAGAGGATGTACTTCCTGAGGCAGCTGAAGAGATTCAACCTGCAGCACGGACAATGGTGCAGTTCTACACGGCCATCATCGAGTCCATCCTCACCTCCTCCATCCCCGTGTGGTGCTGGAGCCTCCACCAGGGACAAACAGAGACTGCAGCGTGTTGTGCTCTGCTGAGAAGGTGATTGGTTGCAGCCTTCCATCTCTTCAGGACCTGTTCACCTCCAGGACTCGGACACGTGCAGGTCGAATTGCAGCTGATCCTTCTCACCCTGGACATGGCAGGAGGCTACGGTCCATTCGGACCAGAACCTCTCGCCACAAAAACAGTTTCTTCCCCTCTGCTGTTGGACTCATAAATAATAACACTCGGACTGGTCCCACCCCCCACTCTGCTCCTGTCACATGACCCTGTGTTTCACACCTGCCTGTTCTGCACTGATCACTGATACTCTATATTATTAGACTCCTGTAAATTTTGTTATATTATAGCTTTTTTTTTTTCTACTTTATTTTATTCTATTATTTGTTGCATGTCAGTGTTTGTCTACATCCTGCTCCAAGTACCGCAGCAATTTCCTAATGTTGTGAACCTGTTCACTCATATGGCAATAAAACACATTCTGATTCTGATTCTGCTTCTGCTCCACAGACCAGACGCTCCTGAAGGAGTCTCTGGGGAAACGCTGCGTCTGACCCCAGAACTCCTCCCCCACCTGGAGGAGGAAACATTCACCTGAAGGTCCTGGAGTCTCCAGAACAAGCACCTGAAGGTCCTGGAGTCTCCAGAACAAGCACCTGAAGGTCCTGGAGTCTCCAGAACAAGCACCTGAAGGTCCTGGAGTCTCCAGAACAAGCACCTGAAGGTCCTGGAGGCTCCAGAACAAGCACCTGAAGGTCCTGGAGGCTCCAGAACAAGCACCTGAAGGTCCTGGAGGCTCCAGAACAAACACCTGAAGGTCCTGGAGGCTCCAGAACAAGCACCTGAAGGTCCTGGAGGCTCCAGAACAAGCACCCGAAGGTCCTGGAGTCTCCAGAACAAGCACCTGAAGGTCCTGGAGGCTCCAGAACAAGCACCTGAAGGTCCTGGAGTCTCCAGAACAAGCACCTGAAGGTCCTGGAGGCTCCAGAAGAAGCACCCAAAGGTCCTGCAGGCTCCAGAAGAAGCACCCGAAGGTCCTGGAGGCTCCAGAAGAAGCACCTGAAGGTCCTGGAGGCTCCAGAAGAAGCACCCGAAGGTCCTGCAGGCTCCAGAAGAAGCACCCGAAGGTCCTGGAGGCTCCAGAAGAAGCACCCGAAGGTCCTGCAGGCTCCAGAAGAAGCACCCGAAGGTCCTGGAGGCTCCAGAAGAAGCACCCGAAGGTCCTGCAGGCTCCAGAAGAAGCACCTGAAGGTCCTGGAGGCTCCAGAAGAAGCACCTGAAGGTCCTGGAGGCTCCAGAAGAAGCACCCGAAGGTCCTGCAGGCTCCAGAAGAAGCACCCAAAGGTCCTGGAGGCTCCAGAAGAAGCACCTGAAGGTCCTGGAGGCTCCAGAAGAAGCACCCGAAGGTCCTGCAGGCTCCAGAAGAAGCACCTGAAGGTCCTGGAGGCTCCAGAAGAAGCACCTGAAGGTCCTGGAGGGGCCCAGTCTCTGGACCTGAACTGTTCCTAAAAAACCTTCAGGATTTAGAGACAATCTGCAGAGGAGTGGACCAGAACTTCTGACATGAGACAAACCTGCTCCTCAACTACAGGAACCTCTGAGCTGCAAACGTTTGACTCCAGGTCGTCCGTCTGTTTGGCTCCAGGTTCAAATATTTATTTCACTCAATCAAATGTAAATCAGTTGGGATTTTCTGTGTGATATTTTATCTCTGTGTTCAAATCAACAATTCAAATGATAAACTTCATTAATGTGACAAAACAACAGAATCAGACGCCTCCTCTGAACAAACGGCTCCTGTGGATTTACCTGAGCGAGCTCCACCTCCTGCACCTCCTGCACCTCCTGCTCCTGCTGCTCCTGCACCTCCTGCTCCTGCTGCTCCTGCACCTCCTGCTCCTGCTGCACCTCCTGCGCCTCCTGCTCCTGCTGCACTTCGGGGTCGGTCTGGGCCTCAGACGGCAGCTCTGGCTCTGGCTCGGCCTCAGGTTCTGGTTCTGATTCCTGCTGCTGCTGCTGGCGGCGGGTCTGGTACCGGGTCTGTCGGGCTCGGGCCAGTTTTGCCGCGGGCGAAACCTTCTTCCTGCCTCTGGTCCTGGGTTTGGGTTCTGGAGACAGTTCTGTGTCCGTGCCCTGGTTCGGTTCTGTGCACGGAGGCTCGGGTTTGGTGGGACTCTCCTCTGGCTCCATGTGGACCTGGACCTGGGCCTGGACCTCGGTCTGGACCTCCTGGTTCGAGGCCTCGGGGATGATTCGGACCAGCGGGACCTGCAGCGTGGGCAGGGTCTGGGCCAGGGGCACAGTGTTGGGTTTGTGTGGTTCTGAGTGGCTCTGCACCGGGCCGGACCGACTCTCCTCAGACTCGTCCTGTGGGACATTTTGGGCCTGGTCTTGGGTCCGGTCTAAGGTCTGGTCTTGGGTCTGGTCCTTGGTCTCGGGTTCAGGCAGCTTCACTTCCCCCTGATAAAAACAGAACATTCATATTTTCGAGCAGCGTTTGGACCTCGCAGAACCATAAGAGCCGTTACAGTTCCTCTGACCCAAGACTTAATCCCAAAATTTAATCCTAATATTTAATCTGAATGTTTAACCCTAAAATTTAATCCTAATATTTAAGATCAACATTTCACCTGTTTAACCTGTGGCCTCATCCTGTGTGTGACACAAACATGTCACAGCTTAAAGAAAACCTCAGACCCACAGGTTTGTGTGACGCATCATTTTAAAGCTCAGACCTTCAGTTTCTGTAGATCTGCAGATGAAGACTGTGAGTGCAGCTCACTTACAGCACACACACATTCAGACTGTGAGTGCAGCTCACTTACAGCACACACACATTCAGACTGTGAGTGCAGCTCACTTACAGCACACACACATTCAGACTGTGAGTGCAGCTCACTTACAGCACACACACATTCAGACTGTGAGTGCAGCTCACTTACAGCACACACACATTCAAACAGGTCCAACAACTGCATTTTTGCCTCGGGGAAAAATAAAAATAAAATAAAGGCTGTGACTTGGTCAAACTTCCTCCTGGGCCTGTGTGGCTCACTACACTCACTGCTGAAGCTGTGTAAAGTTTCAGACTCTGGGCCTCAGGGTTTGGAGCTGTGACCCTTTGTGTAAAAATATGACAATTCACAAGTGTCCAAATATGGACCAGATGTTCAAACTGTGAGAAGATGAAATGTGGAATAAATAAATCTTCTTCTGAGCTTTAGGCAGGTTTTCTTCAGATAAAAAACTAAAACAACCCAAAAATGTGTCTCCAGAGCCTCTGGAGCCTCCTCCAGTGTCTGTGGTCAGAGGAGGTCAGAGCCTCTGGAGCCTCCTCCAGTGTCTGTGGTCAGAGGAGGTCAGAGCCTCTGGAGCCTCCTCCGGTGTCTGTGGTCAGAGGAGGTCAGAGCCTCTGGAGCCTCCTCCGGTGTCTGTGGTCAGAGGAGGTCAGAGCCTCTGGAGCCTCCTCCAGTGTCTGTGGTCAGAGGAGGTCAGAGCCTCTGGAGCCTCCTCCGGTGTCTGTGGTCAGAGGAGGTCAGAGCCTCTGGAGCCTCCTCCGGTGTCTGTGGTCAGAGGAGGTCAGAGCCTCTGGAGCCTCCTCCAGTGTCTGTGGTCAGAGGAGGTCAGAGCCTCTGGAGCCTCCTCCAGTGTCTGTGGTCAGAGGAGGTCAGAGCCTCTGGAGCCTCCTCCGGTGTCTGTGGTCAGAGGAGGTCAGAGCCTCTGGAGCCTCCTCCAGTGTCTGTGGTCAGAGGAGGTCAGAGCCTCTGGAGCCTCCTCCGGTGTCTGTGGTCAGAGGAGGTCAGAGCCTCTGGAGCCTCCTCCGGTGTCTGTGGTCAGAGGAGGTCAGAGCCTCTGGAGCCTCCTCCGGTGTCTGTGGTCAGAGGAGGTCAGAGCCTCCGGAGCCTCCTCCGGTGTCTGTGGTCAGAGCCTCCGGAGCCTCCTCCAGTGTCTGTGGTCAGAGGAGGTCAGAGCCTCTGGAGCCTCCTCCAGTGTCTGTGGTCAGAGGAGCTCAGAGCCTCTGCTCTGAGCTGCTCTGTCACTATCTCACCTCTGCCCCACGTGGGGCCACCGCCCTAAAGGCTCCTGATTGGCTGTTCAGATCTGTCAATCATTTCCTGAAAGAACCAATGACTGAAGAGCTTTTGCCGTGCAGCGCTCGCTCGGACATGTGTAATACGCCGCTAACTGGACGCCTCCTTCTGTTCTGTGAGCTGTGCCCACTGCACCACAGCCCGGATCATCTCAGGGAGGGTCTCATTTTGAAGAGGAGAGTGTGAGGAAAACAAACAGACCCCACAGCGCTAACAGGAGTGGACGCTAAGCTAGGCTAAAGGATGAAAAGGGACAGACATGTTTTCATGCGTCGTTCATCCATTCAGACAAACACGTCTTTCTGGATTATTTCCCCACATGAAAAACTCCTGGATGTTCTTTTTCTGTGACTGTTCTGGACTAACTGAGCTGCTCCTGGACTGAAACAGTTTTGGACAGAAGCGGCTCAAAGGTCAGAAATGCACATTGTGGTTTGATTCTTTTGGGGAGTTCTAAGTTCTTGCTCTTTGGGCTGCAGCATAAATGATCTGTTTGTTTTCCTGAGGAATGAAGCTTTAAACGATGTGCAGCAGCTCAACAGAGGAAATAATGAAGCTGAAGATGAGACTTGACTCTAATGTTGTGGAATCACCCGGGGCGGGTGGTAAAAGGTTAATCCTAATATTTAATCTGAATATTTAATCCCAATAGTTAATCTCAATAGTTAATCCCAGTCTCTAACCCTAATCTGTAATCCCAGTCTGTAATCCCAGTCTGTAATCCCAGTCTGTACCTGCGCTGTCCTGACCTGCTGCTGGGCGTGTGGAGCCTCCTCGGGGACGCTCTGCTCCCTCAGACCTGGTTTCAGAGCCTCGTTCTGGGCCGGAAGCTGCTCGTTCTTCCGCTCTCCCTGAGGAACCACCTGAGCCACGGTTTCTGACGCCGCTTCGTCCGGTTCTGTGGAGGAACCGAAGAGCTGAAGGTGAAACTCCAAACACCAGAACCAGACACGAACAAGCAGAATCCAGAGGAAAAGATCCTGTTCCACTCAAACACTGAGCTTTATTTTTCGTGCTAAATGTGAAGGTTTGTGTGAAACGTGAATGAAACAAACAACTCCAGAGCAGAGGATTATGGGACATGGAGTCTCAGGATAAACTACATTAGAGCAGAGGATTATGGGACATGGAGTCTCAGGATAAACTACATTAGAGCAGAGGATTATGGGACATGGAGTCTCAGGATAAACTACATTAGAGCAGAGGATTATGGGACATGGAGTCTCAGGATAAACTACATTAGAGCAGAGGATTATGGGACATGGAGTCTCAGGATAAACTACATTAGAGCAGAGGATTATGGGACATGGAGTCTCAGGATAAACTACATTAGAGCAGAGGATTATGGGACATGGAGTCTCAGGATAATCTACATTAGAGCAGAGGATTATGGGACATGGAGTCTCAGGATAAACTACATTAGAGCAGAGGATTATGGGACATGGAGTCTCAGGATAAACTACATTAGAGCAGAGGATTATGGGACATGGAGTCTCAGACTGTCGTTTACCTGCTCCGGCCTTCGCTGCGTTCATGGACCACACTGAGGTGATCTGCAGCCCTGGATCCTCTGTAGTGCCGCCTGCTGGAGCGGCTGGAGCAGCTGAAGCGGCGCTGGGCTTGGGCGCGGTGCTGGGCTTGGGCGCGGCGCTGGGCTTGGGCGCGGCGCTCTGCTGCTCGTCGGGTTTAGCTTTGGGTTTGGTGTCCTTTTTGGCGGCGGGTTTGATGGTCTTGATCGCGGGGCCGATGCTGCTGGGGCTGAACAGGATCCCGAACAGGTCCTGGGCTTTGGCGGCCGCCATGCTGGTGCTGAACTTCTCCGTCTTAGGTCCGGCGCTGCTCAGGAAGGGGGCGGGCTTCACGTAGACGCGCTTCGGCGGCTCCGTCTCCGGGACGGCCGGAGCCGCGAAGGCCTGAGGGACGACCGGGGGCAGCACCAGCGGCGGGGGCGGGATGCTGGGGTTCATGGGGGGCATGATGCCGGACGGGGGCGGGAAGGGCGGGTAAGAGGGCGGGGGGAAGGCGGGCGGGGGGAAGGAGGGCGGCGGGTAGGCGGGGGTCGGGATGACGGGGACCTGCGGCGGGTCCGAGGGGAGGAGCGTCTGGGGCTGAGGGGGCGTGGCTTGAGGGGGCGTGGCCTGAGGCGCCGCGGCGGCCGGCGCTTCATCCTGACCGGCCGGGCCGGGCGGCCTCACGGAGTTCTGACCCGCTTTCCCGCCCAAAGCGCCGCGGCGGTTGGCGAGGCCGGGCCGGATCTTGCCCCAGGACGGGGGAGCGCTCTGGCACAGTTTCTCGGCGATCTCTTTGGCCGCCGCCATCGACTTCTGAAAGGCATCCTCGTCAGAGCCGCTCTTCTGTGCCGCCGCCTCGTCGTCTTTGATGAACGCCGCCGCCACCTTCTGGGCCTCCTTCATCAGGACGCTCTCCTTCATCACCACGCTCTCCTTCTTCTTCCACGTGAACTTGTTGAAGGTGGTGGCGGAGGAAGGGGAGGAGCCTGCTTTGGCGGCCTCCTGGTTCTGCTTCTTGAGTTTGGCCCTCATGGCGGGGCTGGGGCCGCACATGACCTTCGGCGGGTCGTAGGGCCGGGCCGGGGCCTCGGACTCCTTCTTAGGCTCCGCTTTCTTCGACTCATACTTGGACTTGGACTCGTACTTCCCTTTGGAGCGGTCGTCGTCCCGGTGGTATTTGGACTTCTCGTAGCGGTCGTCGGCGTAGCGGTCGTCGTAGCGATCGTCGTAGCGGTTGTCGTAGCGGTCGTCGTAGCGGCGTGTCTTGTGCTTGTACTCCTCGTAGCGGCGGTAGCGTTGCTTGCGGTCCTCTTCCTCACGGTTGTAGCGGTGCTTCTCCTCCTTCTTTTTGGACTTCTCTTCTTCGTCTTTCTTGAACGCCGGACGCTCCAGAGGCTTCGGTTTGTTCTCCACTTTGATCTCCAGCTTGGGCAGTTTGGGCAGCTCCTCGGGGAGCGGCCGCATGTCGACCTTCACCTCCAGTTTAGGCACTTCCTGTGGGCGTGTCTCCAGGGGCCGGGGCTGCTCCAGGGGCCGCGGCTGCTCCAGGGGCCGGGGCTGCTCCAGGGGCCGGGGCTGCTCCAGGGGCCGGGGCGGGCTGAACTCCTCGGGCTCCAGGTGTTTCTTCTTCTTGAGTTTGGGCTCCGGTTTGGGCTCGGGCTCCATCTTGGGGACCTTTGGCTCTTCGGGTTTGCGCTTCATCCCGGCCTGGCGGTCCAGGTTCCGGCGCTGCTCGTACACGGGGTTTTCCTGCATCAGTTTCTGAAACACACAAGTCTCCAGAATGAAACGCCACGAGTTTCTGCGGCCACTTTGCTCATTCACAAACTGCGCTGGAAATAGACCTGCCGTTACCTTCTCCTCGTGTTTTATTTCTGCGTCTTTACCTTGTACTTCTCATTATGCGCGTGCTTGGTCACATGTTCTTCGGCGCAGATGGCGTCTCCGTAAAACTCTTTGCACAGGAGACAGTAGAATCCTCGCACGGGCAGCATGAACTCTGACCCTGAGGAACAGACGCAGGCAAAGGGTTAAAGGTCAGAAAAACGCAACAGAGCAACGTGTTTACCTGCAGCGCGGCGTCTGAGAACCTGAAGGAAAACGGGTGACAGAAACACCATTCACAGAAAATGAAACGGAAATGCTGCAGTTACAATGAGAACAATGAGGAGCGCTGTGATTGGACACCTCCAGCACAGAGGCATTCTGGGAGTCGCAGTTTAAGTGGATCCTGGAATAAAGGCGTTATAAAGATTTGTTCTGATGAGGACCGAACCTGAGGCAGAGCATTAGCCACGTTAGCATTACGTTAGCACCTCTTTAGCGCAACGTTAGCACTGGGAATAAGTCCAGACTCTGCCTCGGGTTTGGCTACGGCACTAAAACAGTTAATCTGGAACAGAACACAGGTGTGTCTTGCTGAAATGCATCTTGGGAGTCGTAGTTTACGTACAATGCTCCGTTTTCACTGCAGTTTAAGAGACGCAGATCCAGCTTAGACCTGGAAAAGGGACAGGCTGAGCACCGGCGGCACTGAGGTGTAAACATGGGCACGTTTATTCACTGCTCACACGTTTCCACACTCACCTTTGGCGGGTTTGGTCAGCTTCTCCTCCGCCGCTTCACTCTGGGAGATTTTGGTGGGAGCCGGGGCCCAGGGCCGGTCGTACGGGTCCAGAGTCTGAGGAAGAGACGGAGTTTAGGTTAAAATGGCGGCGCTAGAAGGTGAATAATGTGCGTGAGTTTGTCCACAGGGGGCGCTGTCCCCGCTGGTACATGTGAATACTTGTGTAGAAGAAGAGTTCTGCTCAGATAAACGGACCTTGCGGTGCGTCTTGCTGTGCAGGTGAGTGTAAAAGTCGAACATGGATCCTGACGTCACGTTGCAGCTTTTGCACCAGTGGTTTCCTGCGTCGTAATATTCAAACGGCTCCTCTGGCGCCAGGGGCGGGGACGCCGCCTTAGGGGGCGGGGCCACGGGCCGAGGGGGCGTGGCCTCCTTCCTGGGAGGCGTGGTCTTCTGAGGGGGCGTGGCAGTTTTCCGAGGAGGCGTGGCCTTCCGAGAAGGCGTGGACGATTTTTCGGGCGACTAAAAAAACAAGCCAAAGGTTAAAGGTTAAACTCGTCTGTAAACGACCTCAGGAGCCACACAGAACGTCACAGAAATGTGTTTAGAATGTAAAAGGACCTCCTTACCTTCGAGCGATCCAAATGACACGAACCAAACAAACTCCCAAAAACCACCGCCAACGGGCTAAAACCGCCGCTAACGAGCTAAAACAGCCGCCAATGAGCTAAAACCGCCGCCAACGGGCTAAAACCGCCGCCAACGGGCTAAAACCGCCGCCAACGAGCTAAAACCGCCGCCAACGGGCTAAAACTGCCGCCAATGAGCTAAAACCGCCGCCAACGAGCTAAAACCGCCGCCAACGGGCTAAAACCGCCACCAACGGGCTAAAACCGCCGCTGTACATCAACAGTTGCACTAGTATAAACGCACAAAGGACTAACAAGGAAATCGAACCCCAACCCGCCGCAGTCCGACCGTCTCCTGAATCAGGTTAAAGATGAAAACCCTGCCGTGTGTCTCAGAGCGGCAGGGGCGGCAGGCGGCAGGGCCACGACACTGTAAAGAAGGCGTTAAAACACGTGGCCAAACACTGGGGCAGGAGGTACCTTGACGCTGCTGCGGCGCCGCTCCGGGCTTCGCTCGCGTTTCTTTTTCGCAGGCGGTTCTCGCTCGGAGGATTTTCGGCTCCGATCTCCGGGAGCCAGACCCAAAATGGCCGCCACCTTCTCGATCTCCGTGCGCTTCTTCTCGGCGGCCTCGTGTTCCCGCCGCAGCGCAGAGATCTGTGACATCACTTCCTCCTGCAGGCGGCTGATTTCCTGAAGCAGAGGGTCTTTGTGTCCGTCCTTCTCCCGCCGCTTCTTCCTCAGCAGCTCCCCTACAGGACGAGAGGAGAACTGCAGTCACACAGAGAACACACAGGTCGGGGTCAGGGGTCACAGGTCGGGGTCACGGGTCACAGGTCGAGGTCCCGGGTCACAGATCGGAGGTCACAGGTCGGGGTCACAGGTCGGGGTCACAGGTCGGGGTCACGGGTCACAGGTCGGGGTCAGGGGTCACAGGTCGGGGTCCCGGGTCACAGATCGGAGGTCACAGGTCGGGGTCACAGATCGGGGTCACGGGTCACAGGTCGGGGTCAGGGGTCACAGGTCGGGGTCACGGGTCACAGGTCGGGGTCCCGGGTCACAGATCGGAGGTCACAGGTCGGGGTCAGGGGTCACAGGTCGGGGTCCCGGGTCACAGGTCGGGGTCACGGGTCACAGGTCGGGGTCACGGGTCAGGAGTCACAGGTCGGGGTCACAGGTCGGAGGTCACAGGTCGGGGGTCACAGGTCGGAGGTCACAGGTCGGGGTCAGGGGTCACAGGTCGGGGTCCCGGGTCACAGGTCACGGTCACAGGTCGGGGGTCACAGGTCGGGGTCACGGGTCAGGGGTCACGGGTCGGGGTCGGGGTCACGGGTCGGGGTCACGGGTCGGGGTCACAGGTCGGGGGTCACAGGTCGGGGGTCACAGGTCGGGGTCACAGGTCACAGGTCGGGGTCACAGGTCGGGGTCACAGGTCGGGGTCACAGGTGGGTCACAGGTCGGGGTCACAGGTCGGGGTCACAGGTCGGGGTCACGGGTCGGGGGTCACAGGTCGGGGTCACAGGTCGGGGTCACGGGTCGGGGTCACAGGTCACAAATCGGGGATACCTTGCTGCTTCCGGAGGCGCTCCAGCTCCTTCATGAGGTACTCTTTCTTCTTCATCCTGATGTCTCGGTCTTGTTTGAGCTTCTCTCGCTCCTCCAGAACCTGCAGCGTTCAGACGGCACAAACACGAGCCACACACGGGTCAGAGAACAAAGATTATTTTTATGATTATTGTATGATTATGACAAGGAGCGTGAGGAGCGTGAGGAGCGTGAAGAACGTGAGGAGCGGGAGGAGCGTGAAGAACGTGAGGAGCGGGAGGAGCGTGAAGAACGTGAGGAGCGGGAGGAGCGTGAAGAACGTGAAGAACGTGAGGAGCGTGAGGAGCGTGAAGAACGTGAGGAGCGGGAGGAGCGTGAAGAACGGGAGGAGCGTGAAGAACGGGGGGAGCGGGAGGAGCGGGAGGAACGTGAGGAGCGGGAGGAGCGTGAAGAACGTGAAGAACGTGAGGAGCGTGAGGAGCGTGAAGAACGTGAGGAGCGGGAGGAGCGTGAAGAACGTGAAGAACGTGAGGAGCGGGAGGAGCGTGAAGAACGTGAGGAGCGGGAGGAGCGTGAAGAACGTGAGGAGCGGGAGGAGCGTGAAGAACGTGAGGAGCGGGAGGAGCGTGAAGAACGTGAGGAGCGGGAGGAGCGTGAGGAGCGTGAAGAACGTGAGGAACGTGAGGAGCGTGAGGAACGTGAGGAGCGTGAGGAGCGTGAAGAACGTGAGGAGCGGGAGGAGCGTGAAGAACGGGAGGAGCGTGAAGAACGGGGGGAGCGGGAGGAGCGGGAGGAACGTGAGGAGCGGGAGGAACGTGAGGAGCGTGAAGAACGGGGGGAGCGGGAGGAACGTGAGGAGCGGGAGGAACGGGGGGAACGTGAGGAGCGGGAGGAACGTGAGGAGCGTGAGGAGCGGGAAGAGCGTGAGGAGCGGGAGGAACGTGAGGAGCGTGAAGAACGGGGGGAGCGTGAAGAACGTGAGGAGCGGGAGGAGCGTGAGGAGCGGGAAGCGTGAAGGAACGTGAAGAACGTGAGGCGTGAGCGGAGGCGTGAGGCGTGAGGCGTGAGCGTGAGCGTGAAGCGTGAGGCGTGAGGCGTGAGGCGGGAGGAGCGTGAAGAACGGGGGAGCGGGAGGAACGTGAGGAGCGTGAGGAGCGGGAGGAGCGGGAGGAGCGTGAGGAGCGGGAGGAGCGTGAGGAGCGGGAGGAGCGTGAGGAGCGTGAGGAGCGTGAGGAGCGGGAGGAGCGGGAGGAACGTGAGGAGCGTGAGGAGCGTGAAGAACGTGAGGAGCGTGAGGAGCGTGAGGAACGTGAGGAGCGGGAGGAGCGTGAAGAACGGGAGGAGCGGGAGGAGCGTGAAGAACGTGAGGCGTGAGAGCGTGAGGCGGGAGGCGTGAAGAACGGGAGGAGCGGGAGGAGCGTGAAGAGCGTGAGGAGCATGAGGAACGTGAGGAGCGTGAAGAGAGCGTGAGGCGTGAGCGTGAGCGTGAGGCGTGAAGAGCGTGAGGCGTGAGGCGTGAGGCGTGAGGCGTGAAGAACGTGAGGAGCGGGAGGCGGGAGGAGCGTGAGGAGCGTGAGGAGCGGGAGGAGCGGGAGGAGCGGGAGGAACGGGAGGAGCGTGAGGAACATGAGGAGCGTGAGGAACGTGAGGAACGTGAAGAACGGGAGGAGCGGGAGGAGCGGGAGGAGCGGGAGGAGCGTGAAGAACGTGAAGAACGTGAGGAGCGTGAGGAGCGTGAAGAACGTGAGGAGCGTGAGGAACGTGAAGAACGGGAGGAGCGGGAGGAGCGGGAGGAGCGGGAGGAGCGTGAGGAGCGTGAAGAACGTGAGGAGCATGAGGAGCGTGAAGAACGTGAGGAACGTGAAGAACGGGAGGAGCGGGAGGAGCGGGAGGAGCGTGAGGAGCGTGAAGAACGTGAGGAGCGTGAGGAACGTGAAGAACGGGAGGAGCGGGAGGAGCGGGAGGAGCGGGAGGAGCGTGAGGAGCGTGAAGAACGTGAGGAACGTGAGGAGCGGGAGGAGCGGGAGGAGCGGGAGGAGCGTGAGGAGCGTGAGGAGCGTGAGGAACGTGAGGAGCGGGAGGAGCGGGAGGAGCGTGAGGAGCGTGAGGAGCGTGAGGAGCGTGAGGAGCGGGAGGAGCGGGAGTGTGACGTCACCTTCTGCTTCTGACTCTCGTTGTTCTGTTCGTCGTTAAATGGACGATCTTTCTCTCCGTCTGAAACAGGAAATACACTGAGCCACTTCTTGTCATCTCAATCAACTAAAACTGTAGGGGGCGGGGCCTGTGGAGGCAGGCACTCACCAGGGTAGGGGCTGTAGGGGGCGGGCACTCACCTGGGTAGGGGCTGTAGGGGGCGGGGCCTGAGGGGGCGGGGCCTGTGGGGGCGGGCACTCACCTGGGTAGGGGCTGTAGGGCATGGCAGGCGGGGGGTACATCGGGGGCCACTGCGGGGGAGGGGGGTAGCCCATGTAGTTGCCATACTGGGGGGCGTACCCGGGCGGCGGGTACGGGGGCATCATCCCGTGCACCTGATGGAGAGAGGGCAGACCTGAACCAGCTGCACCACAGTGATGACACTAGCAGCTCGAGCTGCATTAGGATCAGTGTTAACAGCAGTAGCAGCACTTGTAGATGCAGACGCAGCACTAGCACTATTATTATTATCATTATCATTATTATCATCATTATTATCATTATCAGTATTATCATTATTATTATTATCATTATTATTATTATCAGTATTATCATTATCATCAGTATTATCATTATTATTATCAGTATTATCATTATTATCATTATTATCAGCATTATCAGTATCATTATTATCAGTATTATCATTATTATCATTATTATCAGTATTATTATTATCATTATTATTATCATTATTATCATCATTATTATCATTATTATCAGTATTATCAGTATTATTATCATTATTATCAGTATTATTGTTATTATCATTATTATTATCAGTATTATCATTATTATCATTATTATTATCATTATTATCAGTATTATCATTAGCAGTATTATCATTATTATCAGTATTATCATTATTATCATTATTATTATCAGTATTATCAGTATTATTATTATCAGTATTATCATTATTATCATTATTATCAGCATTATCATTATTATCAGTATTATCATTATTATCAGTATTATTATTATCAGTATTATCATTATTATCATTATTATCAGCATTATCAGTATCATTATTATCAGTATTATCAGTATTATCATTATTATCAGTATTATTATTATCATTATTATCAGTATTATCATTATTATCAGCATTATCATTATTATCAGTATTATTATCATTATTATCAGTATTATCATTATTATCAGTATTATTATTATCAGTATTATCATTATTATCAGTATTATCATTATCAGTATCATTATTATCAGTATTATCATTATTATCAGTATCATTATTATCATTATTATCAGTATTATCATTATTATCAGCATTATCAGTATCATTATTATCAGTATTATCATTATTATCAGTATTATTATCAGTATTATCATTATTATCATTATTATCAGCATTATCAGTATCATTATTATCAGTATTATCATTATTATCAGTATTATCATTATTATCAGTATTATTATTATCAGTATTATCATTATTATCAGTATTATTATCAGTATTATCATTATTATCAGTATTATTATTATCAGTATTATTATTATCAGTATTATCATTATTATTATTATTATCATTATTATCAGTATTATTATTATTATCATTATTATTATCAGCATTATCATTATTATTATTATCAGTATTATTATTATCAGTATCATTATTATCAGTATTATCATTATTATCAGTATTATCATTAGCAGTATTATCATTATTATCAGTATTATCATTATTATCATTATTATCAGCATTATCATTATTATCAGTATTATCATTATTATCAGTATTATCATTATTATCATTATTATCAGCATTATCAGTATCATTATTATCAGTATTATCATTATTATCAGTATTATCATTATTATCAGCATTATCAGTATCATTATTATCAGTATTATCATTATTATCAGTATTATCAGTATTATCAGCATTATCAGTATCATTATTATCAGTATTATCATTATTATCAGTATTATTATTATCAGTATTATCATTATTATCATTATTATCAGCATTATCAGTATCATTATCAGTATTATCATTATTATCAGTATTATTATCAGTATTATCATTATTATTATTATCAGTATTATTATTATTATCATTATTATCAGTATTATTATCAGCATTATCATTATTATTATTATCAATATTATTATTATCAGTATTATTATTATCAGTATCATTATCATCAGTATTATTATCGTTATCATTATTATCAGTATTATTATCATTATTATCAGTATTATCATTATTATCAGTATTATCATTATCATTATTATCAGTCTTATCATTATTATCAGTATTATTATTATTATCATTATTATCAGTATTATTATTATTATCATTATTATCAGTATTATTATCAGCATTATCATTATTATCAGTATTATTATTATCAGTATTATTATTATTATCATTATCAGTATTATTATTATCATTATTATCAGCATTATCATTATTATCAGTATTATTATTATCAGTATTATCATTATTATCAGTATTATTATCAGCATTATCATTATTATCAGTATCATTATTATCAGTATTATTATCAGTATTATCATTATTATCAGTATTATCATTATTATCAGTATTATCATTATTATCAGTATCATTATTATCAGTATTATTATTATTATCATTATTATCAGTATTATCATTATTATCAGTATTATTATCAGTATTATCATTATCATCAGTATTATCATTATTATCAGTATTATCGTTATCATTATTATCAGTATTATCAGTATTATTATCATTATTATCAGTATTATCATTATTATCAGTATTATTATCAGTATTATTATCAGTATTATCATTATTATCAGTCTTATCAGTATTATTATCATTATTATCAGTATTATTATCATTATTATCAGTATTATCATTATTATCAGTATTATTATCAGTATTATCATTATCATTATTATCAGTATTATTATCATTATTATCATTATTATCAGTATTATTATTATTATCATTATTATCAGTATTATCATTATCAGTATTATTATCATTATTATCAGTATTATCATTATTATCAGTATTATTATCAGTATTATCATTATCATTATTATCAGTATTATCATTATTATCATTATTATCAGTATTATCATTATCAGTATTATTATCAGTATTATCATTATTATCAGTATTATTATCAGTATTATCATTATCATTATTATCAGTATTATTATCATTATTATCATTATTATCATTATTATCAGTATTATCATTATCAGTATTATTATCATTATTATCAGTATTATCATTATTATCAGTATTATTATCATTATAGGGCAGGTTCAGGGGGGTCTCACCTGGGCGGGGGGGTAGGTCAGGTTCAGGGGGGGGGGTGGAGGCGGGGCTACAGGGGGGGCGGCCTCAGGTCCGGGCAGGTCCCTGGTCCGGTCTCTGGATCGGTCTCTGGATCGGTCTCTGGATCGGTCTCTGGATCGGTCCCTGGACCGGTCCCTGGACCGGTCTCGACTGCGTTTGGGGCTGTAGCTGCGACTGCTGCTCCCCGACCTGAGGGCACAGAGATCAGAGGTCACACAGGGGTACAGAGGGGTCAGAGGTCACACAGGGGTACAGAGGAGTTGTCAGACAGGGGTCAGAGGTCACACAGGGGTACAGAGGAATTAGAGGTCACAGAGGGGTCAGAGGTCACACAGGGATACAGAGGAGTTAGAGGTCACAGAGGGGTCAGAGGTCACACAGGGGTACAGAGGAGTTAGAGGTCACAGAGGGGTACAGAGGAGTTAGAGGTCACAGAGGGGTCAGAGGTCACACAGGGGTACAGAGGAGTTAGAGGTCACAGAGGGGTCAGAGGTCACACAGGGGTACAGAGTTAGAGGTCACAGAGGGGTCAGAGGTCACACAGGGGTACAGAGTTAGAGGTCACAGAGGGGTCAGAGGTCACACAGGGGTACAGAGGAGTTAGAGGTCACAGAGGGGTCAGAGGTCACACAGGGGTACAGAGGAGTTAGAGGTCACAGAGGGGTCAGAGGTCACACAGGGATACAGAGGAGTTAGAGGTCACAGAGGGGTCAGAGGTCACACAGGGGTACAGAGGAGTTAGAGGTCACAGAGGGGTCAGAGGTCACACAGGGGTACAGAGGAGTTAGAGGTCACACAGGGGTCAGAGGTCACAGAGGGGTCAGGTCACAGAGGGGTCAGAGGGGTACAGAGGGGTCAGAGGTCACAGAGGGATCAGAGGTCACAGAGGGATCAGAGGTCACAGAGGGGTCAGAGGTCACAGAGGGCTGTGCAGTTCTTCCTTCTCCAGTTTGATTTTCTTGACGTCAGAGGCATCCTGTTCTCACCAGGGCCACATGTTAAAGAGTCACGGGGGTAAAGTCTCGTAGTGTGGGGTCACGGGGGTAAAGTCTCGTACTGTGGGGTCACGGGGGGTAAAGTCTCGTACTGTGGGTCACGGGTAAAGTCTCGTACTGTGGGTCACGGGGTAAAGTCTCGTACTGTGGGGTCACGGGGTAAAGTCTCACTTGGGGTCACGGGGTAAAGTCTCACTGGGTCACGGGGGTAAAGTCTCGTACTGTGGGGTCACGGGGGTAAAGTCTCGTACTGTGGGGTCACGGGGGGTAAAGTCTCGTACTGTGGGGTCACGGGGGTAAGTCTGACTGTGGGGTCACGGGGTAAAGTCTCGTACTGTGGGGTCACGGGGTAAAGTCTCGTGACTGTGGGGTCACGGGGTAAAGTCTCAGACTGTGGGTCACGGGGTAAAGTCTCGTACTGTGGGGTCACGGGGGGTAAAGTCTCGTACTGTGGGGTCACGGGGGGTAAAGTCTCGTACTGTGGGTCAGAGGTCACAGAGGGGCACAGAGGGGTCAGAGGTCCACAGAGGTCACAGAGGTCACAGAGGGGTCAAAGGTCACAGAGGGGTCAAAGGTCACAGAGGGGTCACAGAGGGCTGTGCAGTTCTTCCTTCTCCAGTTTGATTTTCTTGACGTCAGAGGCATCCTGTTCTCACCAGGGCCACATGTTAAAGAGTCACGGGGGTAAAGTCTCGTACTGTGGGGTCACGGGGGTAAAGTCTCGTACTGTGGGGTCACGGGGGTAAAGTCTCGTACTGTGGGGTCACGGGGGTAAAGTCTCGTACTGTGGGGTCACGGGGGGTAAAGTCTCGTACTGTGGGGTCACGGGGGGTAAAGTCTCGTACTGTGGGGTCACGGGGGTAAAGTCTCGTACTGTGGGGTCACGGGGGGTAAAGTCTCGTACTGTGGGGTCACGGGGGTAAAGTCTCGTACTGTGGGGTCACGGGGGGTAAAGTCTCGTACTGTGGGGTCACAGGGGTCACAGGTCACAGGGGGCAAAGGCCTAGTACCTGGAGCTGCCGGAGGACGAGTAGCGGCGGTGGTGTCGTGGGGGGGACTTGTTCGGCCGGTTGCCCTGGAGACGCTCCTTTGTCCTGGCGGCCATCTTGGAAAGGTCAGACACGTTCAGGTCCAGGCCGATGGTCTGCAGCAGGTTCTGCACCTTCTCATATTCCTCCAGAGCCTGACGCTCACCAGCCTCCAGCGGCTCAGTGCCCGGGGGCATCTGGGCAAACCTGAGAGAGAGGGGGCATTACCCGTCTGAGCGCCCGAAGGAGGCTTTACCCGTCTGAGCGCCTGAAGGAGGCTTTACTGAGCGCCCGAAGGAGGCTTTACCTGTCTGAGCGCCTGAAGGAGGCTTTACCCATCTGAGCGCCCGAAGGAGGCTTTACCTGTCTGAGCGCCTGAAGGAGGCTTTACTGAGCGCCCGAAGGAGGCTTTACCTGTCTGAGCGCCTGAAGGAGGCTTTACCCGTCTGAGCGCCTGAAGGAGGCTTTACCTGTCTGAGAGCCTGAAGGAGGCTTTACCTGTCTGAGCGCCTGAAGGAGGCTTTACCTGTCTGAGAGCCTGAAGGAGGCTTTACCTGTCTGGCGCCTGAAGGAGGCTTTACCTGGCGCCTGACGGAGGCTTTACCTGTCTGAGCGCCTGAAGGAGGCTTTACCTGTCTGAGCGCCTGAAGGAGGCTTTACCCGTCTGAGCGCCTGAAGGAGGCTTTACTGAGCGCCCGAAGGAGGCTTTACCTGTCTGAGCGCCTGAAGGAGGCTTTACTGAGCGCCTGAAGGAGGCTTTACCTGTCTGAGCGCCTGAAGGAGGCTTTACCTGTCTGAGCGCCTGAAGGAGGCTTTACCCGTCTGAGCGCCTGAAGGAGGCTTTACTGAGCGCCTGAAGGAGGCTTTACCTGTCTGAGCGCCTGAAGGAGGCTTTACTGAGCACCCGAAGGAGGCTTTACCCGTCTGAGCGCCTGAAGGAGGCTTTACTGAGCGCCCGAAGGAGGCTTTACCTGTCTGAGCGCCTGAAGGAGGCTTTACCTGTCTGAGAGCCTGAAGGAGGCTTTACCTGTCTGAGCACCCGAAGGAGGCTTTACCCGTCTGAGCGCCTGAAGGAGGCTTTACTGAGCGCCCGAAGGAGGCTTTACCCGTCTGAGCGCCTGAAGGAGGCTTTACTGAGCGCCCGAAGGAGGCTTTACCTGTCTGAGAGCCTGAAGGAGGCTTTACCTGTCTGAGAGCCTGAAGGAGGCTTTACCTGTCTGAGCGCCCGAAGGAGGCTTTACCTGTCTGAGCGCCTGAAGGAGGCTTTACCTGTCTGAGAGCCTGAAGGAGGCTTTACCTGTCTGAGCGCCTGAAGGAGGCTTTACCTGTCTGAGCGCCTGAAGGAGGCTTTACCTGTCTGAGAGCCTGAAGGAGGCTTTACCTGTCTGAGAGCCTGAAGGAGGCTTTACCTGTCTGAGCGCCTGAAGGAGGCTTTACCTGTCTGAGCGCCTGAAGGAGGCTTTACCTGTCTGAGAGCCTGAAGGAGGCTTTACCTGTCTGAGAGCCTGAAGGAGGCTTTACCTGTCTGAGCGCCTGAAGGAGGCTTTACCTGTCTGAGCGCCTGAAGGAGGCTTTACCTGTCTGAGAGCCTGAAGGAGGCTTTACTGAGCGCCCGAAGGAGGCTTTACCCGTCTGAGCGCCTGAAGGAGGCTTTACCCGTCTGAGCGCCTGAAGGAGGCTTTACCCGTCTGAGCGCCTGAAGGAGGCTTTACCCGTCTGAGCGCCTGAAGGAGGCTTTACCCGTCTGAGCGCCTGAAGGAGGCTTTACCCGTCTGAGCGCCTGAAGGAGGCTTTACCCCTCTGAGCGCCTGAAGGAGGCTTTACCCGTCTGAGCGCCTGAAGGAGGCTTTACCCGTCTGAGCGCCTGAAGGAGGCGCTGCCCAGAGATCCAAATGCAGCTCATCGAGGCAGCAGGGTGAGGAACACAATTTTTCTAACAGACAAAACATAACGACAGGGGCACCGCGGGCACTGTGGGTCTCACCTGTCGTGGGCGGCAGGCGCCTGCAGGTCGGCGTACAGGTCGTCCTCGGTCACGTCTCCATACAGATCCTGGCTCCTGATTGGCTGCTCGGGCTGGGCCGTGGGCGGAGCCTCCGAGTCTCCGTACAGGAACAGCTCCTCGTCGTCGATGTCTTCGGGACGTTTGGCTTTGGCGTCGTCCGGGCGAGACGCCGCGGTGCGAGACTCCAACAGCGCCACGATCTGACGGAACTCCGCCTCCCCCATCTGAGGATCCGCCTTCAGCTGCGCCAACATGGCCGCCACCGCCGCCGGCTGCAGCCCGCGCACCGCGGCCACCAGCTGATCCGCCATCCTGGTGACGGAGTCTGAGGGGCCGACGCTGCCGAGGCGAGGAGAGTCCAGGCTCTGCAACACACGGCTGTGAGGGACTGGACGACTGTGACCACTACATCCAGATCAAGTCTGGACAACTACCTCAGTCCTGGTCCACAGTCCTGGTCCACAGTCCCGGTCCACAGTCCTGGTCCTGGTCCACAGTCCTGGTCCACAGTCCCGGTCCACAGTCCTGGTCCTGGTCCACAGTCCTGGTCCTGGTGCACAGTCCTGGTCCACAGTCCTGGTCCACAGTCCTGGTCCACAGTCCCAGTCCTGGTCCACAGTCCTGGTCCACAGTCCCGGTCCACAGTCCTGGTCCTGGTCCACAGTCCTGGTCCTGGTGCCCAGTCCTGGTCCACAGTCCTGGTCCACAGTCCTGGTCCACAGTCCCAGTCCTGGTCCACAGTCCTGGTCCACAGTCCTGGTCCACAGTCCTGGTCCACAGTCCCGGTCCACAGTCCTGGTCCTGGTCCACAGTCCTGGTGCCCAGTCCTGGTCCACAGTCCTGGTCCACAGTCCTGGTGCCCAGTCCTGGTCCCGGTCCTAGGACCCAGTCCTGGTCCACAGTCCTGGTGCCCAGTCCTGGTCCCGGTCCTAGGACCCAGTCCCGGTGCCCAGTCCTGGTCCCGGTCCTAGGACCCAGTCCCGGTCCACAGTCCCAGTCCCGGTCCACAGTCCCAGTCCTGGTGCCCAGTCCCGGTCCCGGTCCTAGGACCCAGTCCCGGTCCACAGTCCCAGTCCACAGTCCCAGTCCTGGTGCCCAGTCCTGGTCCTCAGACCCAGTCCTGGTCCACAGTCCCAGTCCTGGTCCACAGTCCCAGTCCTGGTCCACAGTCCCAGTCCTGGTCCACAGTCCCAGTCCTGGTCCACAGTCCTAGTCCCCAGTCCTGGTCCACAGTCCTAGTCCCCAGTCCCGGTCCACAGTCCCGGTCCACAGTCCCAGTCCTGGTCCACAGTCCTGGTCCACAGTCCTGGTCCACAGTCCCAGTCCTGGTGCCCAGTCCCGGTCCCGGTCCTAGGACCCAGTCCCGGTCCACAGTCCCAGTCCCAGTCCACAGTCCCAGTCCTGGTCCACAGTCCCAGTCCCCAGTCCCAGTCCCGGTCCACAGTCCCAGTCCCCAGTCCCCGGTCCACAGTCCCGGTCCACAGTCCCAGTCCCCAGTCCCCAGTCCCAGTCCTGGTCCACAGTCCCGGTCCACAGTCCCAGTCCTGGTCCACAGTCCCAGTCCCCAGTCCCGGTCCACAGTCCCAGTCCCCAGTCCCCAGTCCCAGTCCCGGTCCACAGTCCCAGTCCTGGTCCACAGTCCCAGTCCTGGTGCCCAGTCCTGGTCCTGGTGCCCAGTCCTGGTCCACAGTCCCAGTCCTGGTCCACAGTCCCAGTCCTGGTCCACAGTCCTGGTCCACAGTCCCAGTCCTGGTGCCCAGTCCTGGTCCACAGTCCCAGTCCGGGTCCACAGTCCCAGTCCTGGTCCACACTCCCAGGCCTGGTGCCCAGTCCTGGTCCACAGTCCCGGTCTTGGTCCACAGTCCTGGTCCACAGTCCTGGTCCACACTCCTGGTCCCGGTCCTAGGACCCAGTCCCGGTCGCGGTCCACAGTCCCAGTCCCAGTCCCCGGTCCACAGTCCCAGTCCCAGTCCCCGGTCCACAGTCCCAGTCCCCAGTCCCAGTCCCAGTCCCGGTCCCGGTCCACAGTCCTGGTCCACAGTCCCAGTCCCCAGTCCCAGTCCCAGTCCCAGTCTTAGTCCTGGTCCACAGTCTCAGTCCCCAGTCCCAGTCCCAGTCCCAGTCCCGGTCCCGGTCCACAGTCCCAGTCCCGGTCCACAGTCCTAGTCCACAGTCCCCAGTCCACAGTCCCGGTCCTGGTCCCCAGTCCTGGTCCTCAGACCCGGTCCTCAGACCCAGTCCTGGTCCACAGTCCCAGTCCCAGTCCCAGTCCCAGTCCTGGTCCACAGTCCCAGTCCCCAGTCCCAGTCCTGGTCCACAGTCCCAGTCCCCAGTCCCAGTAATGGTCCACAGTCCCAGTCCCCAGTCCCAGTCCCGGTCCACAGTCCACAGTCCCAGTCCTGGTCCACAGTCCTAGTCCCCAGTCCCGGTCCACAATCCCGGTCCACAGTCCCAGTCCTGGTCCACAGTCCCAGTCCCCAGTCCCCAGTCCCAGTCCCAGTCCCGGTCCTGGTCCCGGTCCACAGTCCCAGTCCCGGTCCCAGTCCCAGTCCCAGTCCCGGTCCACAGTCCTAGTCCACAGTCCTAGTCCACAGTCCACAGTCCCCAGTCCCGGTCCTGGTCCTGGTCCTGGTCCCGGTCCCGGTCCGTACCCGTACAGAGGGGGAATCCTCTTCGGGGCGTCTCTTCAGGATGGATTTCGTCGGTTGCTGAATCACGTTTTCGTTTCGTTTTGGCGCAGACTCTGGTTCGCTAAAGTCTCCGGAGCTCGACCGACTGCGGCGCCGACTCTTACTGCGAGCTCCGCCCCCTTTGCTGTAGCTCCGCCCCCTGCTGCGGCCTCGGCTCCGCCCACGAGACCTGGACCTGGACCAGAGCAGAGACCGGACTGAGTCTGGACTTTGGACTTGAAACAGTTTAATCTTTAAACACGACAGACACACGTTCAGCACCGGGGATGAACCGATACTCGATCTGATCCGAGTCTGGGCCGATACTCGATCTGATCCGAGTCTGGGCCGATACTCGATCTGATCCGAGTCTGGGCCGATACTCGATCTGATCCGAGTCTGGGCCGATACTCGATCTGATCCGAGTCTGGGCCGATACTCGATCTGATCCGAGTCTGGGCTCCACAGTTTCACTCACATCTGGGAGCAAATATTTGGGAAGGAGGAAAACAGACGAGGCCCCAGTGCGATTCTGCCCCACAGGCCCCACACCTGCCCCGCAGGCCCCACACCTGCCCCGCAGGCCCCACACCTGCCCCGCAGGACCCACACCTGCCCCGCAGGCCCCACACCTGCCCCGCAGGCCCCACACCTGCCCCGCAGGCCCCACACCTGCCCCACACCTGCCCCACACCTGCCCCGCAGGCCCCACACCTGCCCCGCAGGCCCCACACCTGCCCCACACCTGCCCCGCAGGCCCCACACCTGCCCCACACCTGCCCCACACCTGCCCCACACCTGCCCCACACCTGCCCCGCAGGCCCCACACCTGCCCCGCAGGCCCCACACCTGCCCCACACCTGCCCCACACCTGCCCCGCAGGCCCCACACCTGCCCCGCAGGCCCCACACCTGCCCCACACCTGCCCCGCAGGCCCCACACCTGCCCCGCAGGCCCCACACCTGCCCCACACCTGCCCCGCAGGCCCCACACCTGCCCCGCAGGCCCCACACCTGCCCCGCAGGCCCCACACCTGCCCCACACCTGCCCCGCAGGACCCACACCTGCCCCGCAGGCCCCACACCTGCCCCGCAGGACCCACACCTGCCCCGCAGGCCCCACACCTGCCCCACAGGACATCTCCTCCTCTAAAGTCAGACTCTGTTTCTTGTCTCGGTCTCATCAGATTCAGGGTCTGAACTGAGTTCATCATGTTTCATTACAGCTGCTGCTGTCGCCACTAAACTGAGACCAGAGTGAGGGACCTGTACACACACACTATACACACACACTATACACACACACACTATACACACACACACACACACTATACACACACACACTATACACACACTATACACACACACTATACACACACTATACACACACACTATACACACTATACACACACACTATACACACACACTATACACACACTATACACACACACTATACACACACACTATACACACACACACTATACACACACTATACACACACACTATACACACACTATACACACACTATACACACACACTATACACACACACTATACACACACACTATACACACACACTATACACACACTATACACACGCTATACACACACACTATACACACACACTATACACACACACACACTATACACACACACACACTATACACACACACTATACACACACTATACACACACACTATACACACGCTATACACACACTATACACACACACTATACACACACTATACACACACTATACACACACACTATACACACACTATACACACGCTATACACACACACTATACACACACACTATACACACGCTATACACACTATACACACACTATACACACGCTATACACACACACTATACACACACGCTATACACACGCTATACACACACACTATACACACACACTATACACACACTATACACACGCTATACACACACACTATACACACGCTATACACACACACTATACACACACTGTACACATGCTATACACACACACTATACACACACTATACACACGCTATACACACACACTATACACACACTATACACACACTATACACACACTATACACACACTATACACACGCTATACACACACACTATACACACGCTATACACACACACTATACACACGCTATACACACACACTATACACACGCTATACACACACACTATACACACACTGTACACACACTATACACACACGCTATACACACGCTATACACACACACTATACACACACTATACACATGCTATACACACACACTATACACACACTATACACACGCTATACACACACACTATACACACACTATACACACGCTATACACACACTATACACACGCTATACACACACTATACACATGCTATACACACACTATACACACACGCTATACACATGCTATACACACACTATACACATGCTATACACACACACTATACACACACTATACACACGCTATACACACACTATACACACGCTATACACACACTATACACACACTATACACACACACTATACACATGCTATACACACGCTATACAAACACACTATACACACACACTATACACACAATACACACACTATACACACGCTATACACATGCTATACACACACTATACACACACACTATACACACACACTATACACACAATACACACACGCTATACACATGCTATACACACACACTATACACACGCTATACACACACACTATACACACACTATACACACGCTATACACACACACTATACACACACACACTATACACACACACTATACACACACTATACACACACACTATACACACACTATACACACACTATACACACACTATACACACACACTATACACACACACTATACACACACTATACACACACACTATACACACACACTATACACACACACACACTATACACACACACTATACACACACTATACACACACACTATACACACACACTATACACACACACTATACACACACTATACACACACACTATACACACACTATACACACACACTATACACACACTATACACACGCTACACACACACTATACACACACACACACTATACACACACACTATACACACACACTATACACACACTATACACACACACTATACACACGCTATACACACACTATACACACACACTATACACACACACTATACACACACTATACACACACACTATACACACACTATACACACGCTATACACACACACTATACACACACACTATACACACGCTATACACACGCTATACACACTATACACACACTATACACACACTATACACACGCTATACACACACACTATACACACACACTATACACACACACTATACACACACACTATACACACACTACACACACACTATACACACGCTATACACACACACTATACACACGCTATACACACACACTATACACACACTGTACACATGCTATACACACACACTATACACACACTATACACACGCTATACACACACACTATACACACACTATACACACGCTATACACACACACTATACACACACTATACACACACTATACACACACTATACACACGCTATACACACACACTATACACACGCTATACACACACACTATACACACACTGTACACACACTATACACACACACTATACACACGCTATACACACACTATACACACACTATACACATGCTATACACACACACTATACACACACTATACACACGCTATACACACACACTATACACACACTATACACACGCTATACACACACTATACACACGCTATACACACACTATACACATGCTATACACACACTATACACACACGCTATACACATGCTATACACACACACTATACACATGCTATACACACACACTATACACACACTATACACACGCTATACACACACACTATACACACACTACACACGCTATACACACACTACACACACACACTATACACATGCTATACACACGCTATACACACACACTATACACACACACTATACACACAATACACACACTATACACACACGCTATACACATGCTATACACACACTATACACACACACTATACACACACACTATACACACAATACACACACGCTATACACATGCTATACACACACTATACACATGCTATACACACACACTATACACACGCTATACACACACACACTATACACACGCTATACACACACACACTATACACATGCTATACACACACTATACACACACTATACACATGCTATACACACGCTATACACACACTATACACATGCTATACACACACACTATACACACGCTATACACACGCTATACACACACTATACACATGCTATACACACACACTATACACACACACACACTATACACACACTATACACACACACTATACACACACACACTATACACACACACTATACACACACTATACACACGCTATACACACACACTATACACACACACTATACACACGCTATACACATGCTATACACACACACTATACACACACTATACACACACTATACACACACACTATACACACACTATACACACGCTATACACACACACTATACACACACACTATACACACGCTATACACACACTATACACACACACTATACACACACTATACACACACTGTACACATGCTATACACACACACTATACACACACTATACACACGCACTATACACACACTATACACACGCTATACACACACACTATACACACACTATACACACACTATACACACGCTATACACACACACTATACACACGCTATACACACACACTATACACACACTGTACACACACTATACACACACACTATACACACGCTATACACACACACTATACACACACTATACACACACTATACACATGCTATACACACACTATACACACACGCTATACACATGCTATACACACACACTATACACATGCTATACACACACACTATACACACACGCTATACACACACACTATACACACACTATACACACGCTATACACACACTATACACACACACTATACACATGCTATACACACGCTATACACACACACTATACACACACACTATACACACAATACACACACTATACACATGCTATACACACACACTATACACACGCTATACACACACACACTATACACACACACTATACACACACGCTATACACACGCTATACACACGCTATACACACGCTATACACACACACTATACACACGCTATACACACGCTATACACACACTATACACACACGCTATACACACACACTATACACACACACACTATACACACACACTATACACACACTATACACACACTATACACACACACTATACACACACACTATACACACACACACTATACACACACTATACACACACTATACACACACTATACACACACACACTATACACACACACTATACACACACTATACACACACTATACACACACACTATACACACACACACTATACACACACACTATACACACTATACACACACTATACACACACTATACACACACACTATACACACACACTATACACACACACACACTATACACACACTATACACACACACTATACACACACTATACACACACACTATACACATGCTATACACACACACACTATACACACACACTATACACACACACTATACACACACACTACACACACTATACACACACACTATACACACACTATACACACACACTATACACACACACTATACACACACTATACACACACGCTATACACATGCTATACACACACACTATACACACACACTATACACACGCTATACACACGCTATACACACGCTATACACACACTATACACACGCTATACACACGCTATACACACGCTATACACACATGCTATACACACACACTATACACACACACTATACACACACTATACACACACGCTATACACATGCTATACACACACACTATACACACACACACACACTATACACACACACTATACACATGCTATACACACACACACACACTATACACACACACACACACACTGTACACACACACTATACACATGCTATACACATGCTATACACACACACTATACACACACACACACTATACACACACACACACACTATACACACACTATACACACACACACTATACACATGCTATACACACACACACACACTATACACACACACACACACTATACACACACACTATACACATGCTATACACACACACACACTATACACACACACTATACACACACACTATACACACACACACACACTATACACACACACACACACACACACACACACTCTGCTCAAACCGGACTCAGACCGGAGACTCACCTGGACCTGGAAATGGACCTGGACTGGACCCGGCTCTTGCTCCGGCCCCTGGACTTGCTCCGGCCCCTGGACTTGCTCCGGGTCCGGTCTGGGGTTCTGGAGCGGCTCCGGCCTCGGCTCTTGGGGCGGTCGTAATCCCTGAGGCGTGAGGGAGGAGTTAAACTGAGGAAACTTTAAGGCACATTTTTAAACTTCCTATTGTCAAAGAAAGAATCCCACAAAAGCCCTGAGGATCCTTCTGTTCTGTGACCGTCAGATCCATATTAGATCCCACAAAAGCCCTGAGGATCCTTCTGTTCTGTGACGGTCAGATCCATATTAGATCCCACAAAAGCCCTGAGGATCCTTCTGTTCTGTGACGGTCAGATCCATATTAGATCCCACAAAAGCCCTGAGGATCCTTCTGTTCTGTGACCGTTAGATCCATATTAGATCCCACAAAAGCCCTGAGGATCCTTCTGTTCTGTGACGGTCAGATCCATATTAGATCCCACAAAAGCCCTGAGGATCCTTCTGTTCTGTGACCGTTAAATCCATATTAGATCCCACAAAAGCCCTGAGGATCCTTCTGTTCTGTGACCGTTAGATCCATATTAGATCCCACAAAAGCCCTGAGGATCCTTCTGTTCTGTGACCGTTAGATCCATATTAGATCCCACAAAAGCCCTGAGGATCCTTCTGTTCTGTGACGGTCAGATCCATATTAGATCCCACAAAAGCCCTGAGGATCCTTCTGTTCTGTGACGGTCAGATCCATATTAGATCCCACAAAAGCCCTGAGGATCCTTCTGTTCTGTGACCGTTAGATCCATATTAGATCCCACAAAAGCCCTGAGGATCCTTCTGTTCTGTGACGGTTAGATCCATATTAGATCCCACAAAAGCCCTGAGGATCCTTCTGTTCTGTGACGGTCAGATCCATATTAGATCCCATAAAAGCCCTGAGGATCCTTCTGTTCTGTGACCGTTAGATCCATATTAGATCCCACAAAAGCCCTGAGGATCCTTCTGTTCTGTGACGGTCAGATCCATATTAGATCCCACAAAAGCCCTGAGGATCCTTCTGTTCTGTGACGGTCAGATCCATATTAGATCCCACAAAAGCCCTGAGGATCCTTCTGTTCTGTGACGGTCAGATCCATATTAGATCCCACAAAAGCCCTGAGGATCCTTCTGTTCTGTGACCGTTAGATCCATATTAGATCCCACAAAAGCCCTGAGGATCCTTCTGTTCTGTGACCGTTAAATCCATATTAGATCCCACAAAAGCCCTGAGGATCCTTCTGTTCTGTGACCGTTAGATCCATATTAGATCCCACAAAAGCCCTGAGGATCCTTCTGTTCTGTGACCGTTAGATCCATATTAGATCCCACAAAAGCCCTGAGGATCCTTCTGTTCTGTGACGGTCAGATCCATATTAGATCCCACAAAAGCCCTGAGGATCCTTCTGTTCTGTGACGGTCAGATCCATATTAGATCCCACAAAAGCCCTGAGGATCCTTCTGTTCTGTGACGGTCAGATCCATATTAGATCCCACAAAAGCCCTGAGGATCCTTCTGTTCTGTGACGGTCAGATCCATATTAGATCCCACAAAAGCCCTGAGGATCCTTCTGTTCTGTGACGGTCAGATCCATATTAGATCCCACAAAAGCCCTGAGGATCCTTCTGTTCTGTGACCGTTAGATCCATATTTGATCTAAAACGGCTTCAGAAACAAACACGTGCGATGCGTTTGAGTCGCTGTTACCGCAGCAGGCGTCAGTATCGGTATCGTCCTCATGACTCGATTCCCGGCTCCTTGATCCGGTTCACCTGCCGTGTCCCTGCACCAGCTCCAGGGGGACCTGAAGTTCTCCCCCTGAACGAGCTGCGTTCAAACCGGACCTCCAAGACCTTTAATCTGGCCTCGGCTGAGTGTCTATTATTTCTATTATTCTAATTTTTAAATTTTTCTGATTTTTCTGGTAATTTTGTGCGTTGCTGAGCAGCGTCTCCAGAGCTTCTGCGTCGCCTCCATCAGAGTGACACAAGTGAACTTTCCTCTTTCCGAACGCTCTTGAAGGACGATCGTTCTGACTGTGACCGGGACAAACTCGGCAGCAAAATGTCAGAAATGAGAAAAGTGGAGCTGAAAACTGGACTAATACCTGAGGTGAAGGGAAACCTGTGCTCGGTTTGCAACAAGCGGCGACGCTCAGGGAAAAGAATCTGAAACTCCACTACGAGACACCGCGAAATATACAATAATTTGAACAGAGAAATGAGAAAACAGAAGATAAGCGAATGATTGCTGCAGAGTCTGTTTCACAGGTTAGTGACGCTGCTGTGAAAGTAAAGCCGCCTGACCGAGCACATTATATTTGGTCAAATAAAATAAAAGATTTGCATTTCTCTGCACAAATATTTGGCCCTCGCCAGTTAACGAAGTTAATGGCGAGGGGTATTGTTCTTCATCGGTTTCTTACGCTATATTATTATTATTATTATTATTATTATTATTATTATTATTATTATTTTTCTTTGCAAACGATCGCGATTTTGAGGGCCTGAACATCGACGAAAAGTCTCACATGGGGGTATCAGATCGACCGGCCCGGCGAAAAATTTGATAAAACGGGCATCGCGACAATGCCCAAAGTGCCCCCACTCGACAGCGCCCCCTGGAAAAGTCAAAAATTGAAAGCCTATGAGGAGCTGAAAAGCATATTTTGGCGTAGGCCGACAAAATTCGGGACAATGATAGAAAACAAGGAGACAAGCAGAAAATGTCATTGTCACACCGCCCTATGACCAACAGGAAGTCGGCCATATTGAATCAAAAACTCGCCGTTGTTTTGACTGCGTGTACGCCAAAGTCTTCAAGTGTCTTGGTTTTGGTCCAAACGAGCTCAGATTTGACACGTCACATCTACAGATGTGGCTCCACAAACGCATCATTTTTCTCAGCGCACTTTTTCACGGTTTGTCCGTAGCACGCCGGCGAATAACACCTTCGTTTCCTGTTTCTTTGATGACCTCTCACGGCCACAGGCTTTGGCCTACAGAGCTCAAACTCACATCACTATTGTGTGATCCCGGCCTGAATGTGATGAAATATGAAATATAATAAAAGTGAACTCTGTAGCGCCACCTAGTGTATACGTGAAACGTCAACATTATCGGATTTGGACCAAATTTGGGGATTAAATTCTATTCATGATTTCAAGCAAAATCTTATATTATGGAAATGGTGCAATTTTCATTGTTCGCCACCAGGGGCGCAAAGACTCAATAAAAAAATAGTTTAAAAATGCCTACACACACAGGCTTTGTCTGATCGTGCTGAAATTTGAATCACTAATGCCTGATTAGGGCTTGATTATAATAAACTATAAAGCATATGAAAAGTTACTCTATAGCGCCACCTAGCCTATACAAGAAATGTCAACATTATCGGATTTATACCAAATTTGGGTATTCAATTCTCTGTATCAAAGCAAGCAAGAAAATATATTATGGATATGGGGTGTTTCCCACGGTTGGCCAGCAGGGACGCAAAGACTCCCCCAATAAATAGTTCCAAAATTACTACACGCACAGACTTTGTCTGATTGTGCTGAAATCTGAATCACTAAAGCTTGAACATGGACTGAATATAATACACTATAAAGTATATGAAAAGTGAACTCTATAGCGCCCCCTATCCAGACATGAAACATCAACATTATCGGATTTGTACCAAATATGGGTATTTAATTCTATGCGTGTCTACGACCAAAAAAATACATTATGGATATGGGGTATTTTCCATGGTTGGCCACAAAGGCGCAAATACTCCCCCCCAAAATATGTTTAAAGGCGCACTATGTAACTTTTCTGTTGGAGGGTCTGTTTTTATGCACAGTCTTAGTCTGACAGTGCTCTTGATTATAAAAGTCATGTGACCTGTGGCCTAGTTTCTATAATTTGGCTCTAGATCGTTCCCATTTTCAAATATTAAAGGTGCCCTATGTAATTTTTCTGGTGGACGAGCTGTCGGGAGGAGAGAGTGTCGTGTCAGGGCGGTCACGAGTCCTCAGCGGTTGCCTGGGAGGGGCGTGCGCACCGGGGCGAGGGCCATCATTGCCGCGAGCGGCTTTAATTGGTCTTATTTCTGTTTTTAGAGTTTTCTGCTCCGGCCCCTTGGGGATCGAAGCAGGTGGGACACGGCCCCTGGACCAAAACGAGTTTAAATGAACCTGAGGCTTCACCTCCAGATAAAAACAACACCAAACGAACGTCACAGCGAGGAAAAGGACGCTCACGGATCACATCATGGGCACGGCGAGCATCTGGACTCATACAAATGATTATTTGTCCCTGACCCGGAATCTGAATCTAAAGCAAAAGACTAAAGACTGAAACAGACTTTTCCTCAGCCTCAGGTCGTTTCTCAGCCTCAGGTCGTTTCTCAGCCTCAGGTCGTTTCTCAGCCTCAGGTCGTTTCTCTTCTCTAGTTTTTCACTAATTTTAGAAATAAACTCACACAAATGAAACTGTCACAGCACAAAACAGCACAAACCAAATACAAACGATTTCTGTCATTTTCTTCTGTTCTGAGGCTGTTTCACATTCTGAGGTTCTGACTGTGGGGCTCTGTGATTGGCCGTTACCTGTCTGACTGTGGGGCGCTGTGATTGGCCGTTACCTGTCTGACTGTGGGGCTCTGTGATTGGCCGTTACCTGTCTGACTGTGGGGCGCTGTGATTGGCCGTTACCTGTCTGACTGTGGGGCGCTGTGATTGGCCGTTACCTGTCTGACTGTGGGGCGCTGTGATTGGCCGTTACCTGTCTGACTGTGGGGCGCTGTGATTGGCCGTTACCTGTCTGACTGTGGGGCGCTGTGATTGGCCGTTACCTGTCTGACTGTGGGGCTCTGTGATTGGCCGTTACCTGTCTACTGTGGGGCTCTGATTGGCCGTTACCTGTCTGACTGTGGGGCTCTGTGATTGGCCGTTACCTGTCTACTGTGGGGCTCTGATTGGCCGTTACCTGTCTGACTGTGGGGCTCTGTGATTGGCCGTTACCTGTCTACTGTGGGGCTCTGTGATTGGCCGTTACCTGTCTGACTGTGGGGCTCTGTGATTGGCCGTTACCTGTCTGACTGTGGGGCGCTGTGATTGGCCGTTACCTGTCTGACTGTGGGGCGCTGTGATTGGCCGTTACCTGTCTGACTGTGGGGCGCTGTGATTGGCCGTTACCTGTCTGACTGTGGGGCTCTGTGATTGGCCGTTACCTGTCTGACTGTGGGGCGCTGTGATTGGCCGTTACCTGTCTGACTGTGGGGCTCTGTGATTGGCCGTTACCTGTCTGACTGTGGGGCGCTGTGATTGGCCGTTACCTGTCTGACTGTGGGGCTCTGTGATTGGCCGTTACCTGTCTGACTGTGGGGCGCTGTGATTGGCCGTTACCTGTCCGACTGTGGGGCTCTGTGATTGGCCGTTACCTGTCCGACTGTGGGGCTCTGATTGGCCGTTACCTGTCTGACTGTGGGGCTCTGTGATTGGCCGTTACCTGTCTGACTGTGGGGCGCTGTGATTGGCCGTTACCTGTCTGACTGTGGGGCGCTGTGATTGGCCGTTACCTGTCTGACTGTGGGGCGCTGTGATTGGCCGTTACCTGTCTGACTGTGGGGCGCTGTGATTGGCCGTTACCTGTCTGACTGTGGGGCTCTGTGATTGGCCGTTACCTGTCTGACTGTGGGGCTCTGTGATTGGCTGTTACCTGTCTGACTGTGGGGCTCTGTGATTGGCTGTTACCTGTCTGACTGTGGGGCGCTGTGATTGGCCGTTACCTGTCTGACTGTGGGGCTCTGTGATTGGCCGTTACCTGTCTGACTGTGGGGCTCTGTGATTGGCCGTTACCTGTCTGACTGTGGGGCTCTGTGATTGGCCGTTACCTGTCTGACTGTGGGGCTCTGTGATTGGCCGTTACCTGTCTGACTGTGGGGCTCTGTGATTGGCTGTTACCTGTCTGACTGTGGGGCTCTGTGATTGGCCGTTACCTGTCTGACTGTGGGGCTCTGTGATTGGCCGTTACCTGTCCGACTGTGGGGCTCTGTGATTGGCCGTTACCTGTCCGACTGTGGGGCTCTGATTGGCCGTTACCTGTCTGACTGTGGGGCGCTGTGATTGGCCGTTACCTGTCTACTGTGGGGCGCTGTGATTGGCCGTTACCTGTCTGACTGTGGGGCGCTGTGATTGGCCGTTACCTGTCTGACTGTGGGGCTCTGTGATTGGCCGTTACCTGTCTACTGTGGGGCTCTGTGATTGGCCGTTACCTGTCTGACTGTGGGGCGCTGTGATTGGCCGTTACCTGTCTACTGTGGGGCTCTGTGATTGGCCGTTACCTGTCTGACTGTGGGGCTCTGTGATTGGCCGTTACCTGTCTGACTGTGGGGCTCTGATTGGCCGTTACCTGTCTGACTGTGGGGCTCTGTGATTGGCCGTTACCTGTCTGACTGTGGGGCGCTGTGATTGGCCGTTACCTGTCTACTGTGGGGCGCTGTGATTGGCCGTTACCTGTCTACTGTGGGGCGCTGTGATTGGCCGTTACCTGTCTGACTGTGGGGCGCTGTGATTGGCCGTTACCTGTCTGACTGTGGGGCTCTGTGATTGGCCGTTACCTGTCTGACTGTGGGGCGCTGTGATTGGCCGTTACCTGTCTGACTGTGGGGCGCTGTGATTGGCCGTTACCTGTCTGACTGTGGGGCGCTGTGATTGGCCGTTACCTGTCTGACTGTGGGGCGCTGTGATTGGCCGTTACCTGTCTGACTGTGGGGCTCTGTGATAACACACTGTTACCTGTCTGACTGTGGGGCTCTGTGATTGGCCGTTACCTGTCTGACTGTGGGGCGCTGTGATTGGCCATTACCTGTCTGACTGTGGGGCGCTGTGATTGGCCCGTTCGTTGCCCACGGTGATGACGAGGTTGTGGTCGAGAGGACCTGATGGAGAACGCTGCAAAACAAAAACAAACGGACATGAAAAAAGGTTTCACTTTCGAATACTACAACTACTAAAAGTACTGCAATTAGTACTACGACTACTAACAGTACTGCAATTAGTACTACGACTACTAACAGTACTGCAATTAGTACTACGACTACTAACAGTACTGCAATTAGTACTACTGCAATTAGTACTACGACTACTAACAGTACTGCAATTAGTACTACGACTACTAACAGTACTGCAATTAGTACTACGACTACTAACTAACAGTACTGCAATTAGTACTACGACTACTAACAGTACTGCAATTAGTACTACGACTACTAACAGTACTGCAATTAGTACTACGACTACTAACAGTACTGCAATTAGTACTACGACTACTAACAGTACTGCAATTAGTACTACGACTACTAACAGTACTGCAATTAGTACTACGACTACTAACAGTACTGCAATTAGTACTACGACTACTAACAGTACTGCAATTAGTACTACGACTACTAACAGTACTGCAATTAGTACTACGACTACTAACAGTACTGCAATTAGTACTACGACTACTAACAGTACTGCAATTAGTACTACGAATACTAACAGTACTGCAATTAGTACTACGACTACTAACAGTACTGCAATTAGTACTACGACTACTAACAGTACTGCAATTAGTACTACGACTACTAACAGTACTGCAATTAGTACTACGACTACTAACAGTACTGCAATTAGTACTACGACTACTAACAGTACTGCAATTAGTACTACGAATACTAACAGTACTGCAATTAGTACTACGAATATGACTACTACTGTCGGGGTTGTGGGTCAGACTCCTGTGAGTGTGTTGCTCAGTCCCGGGTTGTGGGTCAGACTCCTGTGAGTGTGTTGCTCAGTCCCGGGTTGTGGGTCAGACTCCTGTGAGTGTGTTGCTCAGTCCCGGGTTGTGGGTCAGACTCCTGTGAGTGTGTTGCTCAGTCCCTGGTTGTGGGTCAGACTCCTGTGAGTGTGTTGCTCAGTCCCGGGTTGTGGGTCAGACTCCTGTGAGTGTGCTGCTCAGTCCCTGGTTGTGGGTCAGACTCCTGTGAGTGTGTTGCTCAGTTCCTGGTTGTGGGTCAGACTCCTGTGAGTGTGTTGCTCAGTCCCTGGTTGTGGGTCAGACTCCTGTGAGTGTGTTGCTCAGTCCCTGGTTGTGGGTCAGACTCCTGTGAGTGTGTTGCTCAGTCCCTGGTTGTGGGTCAGACTCCTGTGAGTGTGTTGCTCAGTCCCGGGTTGTGGGTCAGACTCCTGTGAGTGTGTTGCTCAGTCCCTGGTTGTGGGTCAGACTCCTGTGAGTGTGTTGCTCAGTCCCTGGTTGTGGGTCAGACTCCTGTGAGTGTGTTGCTCAGTCCCTGGTTGTGGGTCAGACTCCTGTGAGTGTGTTGCTCAGTCCCGGGTTGTGGGTCAGACTCCTGTGAGTGTGTTGCTCAGTCCCTGGTTGTGGGTCAGACTCCTGTGAGTGTGTTGCTCAGTCCCTGGTTGTGGGTCAGACTCCTGTGAGTGTGTTGCTCAGTCCCTGGTTGTGGGTCAGACTCCTGTGAGTGTGTTGCTCAGTCCCTGGTTGTGGGTCAGACTCCTGTGAGTGTGTTGCTCAGTCCCTGGTTGTGGGTCAGACTCCTGTGAGTGTGTTGCTCAGTTCCTGGTTGTGGGTCAGACTCCTGTGAGTGTGTTGCTCAGTCCCGGGTTGTGGGTCAGACTCCTGTGAGTGTGTTGCTCAGTCCCGGGTTGTGGGTCAGACTCCTGTGAGTGTGTTGCTCAGTCCCGGGTTGTGGGTCAGACTCCTGTGAGTGTGTTGCTCAGTCCCGGGTTGTGGGTCAGACTCCTGTGAGTGTGTTGCTCAGTCCCTGGTTGTGGGTCAGACTCCTGTGAGTGTGTTGCTCAGTTCCGGGTTGTGGGTCAGACTCCTGCCGGTCACACTCACCTCTCTCGGGGCCGTGGAGCTCCAGGGCCCGCGGGAGTCGCTGTAGTGTCCGCGGGGGTCGCTGTGGTGTCCGCGGGGCTCGGCTGGAGGATACCCGGGTGCGTACGGAGGCCGGGGCCCGTGCGGGTCTCGGGGCCCCGGGAATCCCCTCTGTCCTCGGCCGCGGTACATGAGCTCCGCGGGGTCAGGGGCTCCGGGCTCCGGGGAGAAAGAGGCGCGTTAAAGCGTGGACAGAGCGGGGACAGAGCGGGGACAGTGGACAGAGTGGACAGTGCGTGGGGACGCGCTGTGTGGACGCGCTGGGGCCGAGCGGCAGCGCGGAAAATGGCGGAAAATGGCGCCGCACTTCCGGTTCTGCTGTGACTTTCCCGTCGCTTCACAGCGCCCCGCGCGCTCAGGGGCGGTACTGCCCAGGGGCGGTACTGCGCATGCTCGCTGTGTTTGTTTTGTTTGGTTGCTGTATAATAAGCGCGATTGTATTATTATATTTTATTATAATAAGGGCGATTTTATTATTATTGTAAAGGCCTTCCTAAGTTCGACTGGATGCTACAATTATATTTTATTGTAATAAGGGAGATTTTATTATAGTTCTATGTTCGGGGTGTGTGAGTGTGTGAGGTTTGTTTGTGTTGTTGGTTGTTGCACAGGGACCGTGTCGTGTAAAGTAAACCAGGTTTTCTCTTGCGTGTTCGTTAGTTTCTGCTAGACAAAAATACACTTTGAAACAGAAATAAAGTCGAGATAATTTACTTATTCAAACATCAGAAAGCCAAACTTGTACAGGAGTCTGTGCCGACCTCCCCCTGCAGAGACTGAATATTTACGCCTATACAATGATTTTTATACACAAACTCTAGTGGGAGGAGACCAGGGTTTAGACTCAGCGCCTCTTCGTTGGGGCTCAGGCCTCTGGGCCCGTCACACAGTCAGATCCACCCGGGTGTTTTCTGTCCAACAAGTCCTGACTTCATCCCTGTCAGTGTTTCTCGTCCTGTTTAGTGAGTTTGCTCTTAGAGAGTTTGGAATATCAAACATTTGTCTGGACACACAGTGAGTCTGAGTCTCACAGCTGTGATCAGAGCCTTTATCTGCACATGACCTCAGATACAGCAGCAGTTCCACAGAAGAGCTCAGCCGAGATATTTATCCTAACAGGATCCTGTGTTATTTGTGTGTTTGTGACGTCCCTGGTTTTCCCCTGACATGTTGACTATTTATTTGAAAATGTTGAATGAATTAAAAATAAAATGAGTCTCTGTATGTGTTTATATTCATATATATTAAACCACAGACTCTGTATATGTTTATATTCATATATATTAAACCACAGACTCTGTATATGTTTATATTCATATATATTAAACCATAGACTCTGTATGTGTTTATATTCATATATATTAAACCATAGACTCTGTATATGTTTATATTCATATATATTAAACCATAGACTCTGTATATGTTTATATTCATATATATTAAACCATAGACTCTGTATATATGTTTATATTCATATATATTAAACCATAGACTCTGTATGTGTTTATATTCATATATATTAAACCATAGACTCTGTGTATATGTTTATATTCATATATATTAAACCATAGACTCTGTGTATGTGGAGAGTCTCAGGTCCTGATCTGTGTCCAGTCCCTGTGGATCAATAAAGTTTATTTGAGTCTGAGTCTGTTATCGATCCATGTTTAGAACCGAGCCAAAGTCTGGACTAACCAAACCCAGACCGAGTCCAGACCGAGTCCAGACCGAGTCCAGACCGAGTCCTGACCGAGTCCAGACCGAGTCCAGACCGAGTCCAGACCGAGTCCGGACCGAGTCCAGACCAAGTCCTGACCGAGTCCTGACCGAGTCTGGACCGAGTCCGGACCGAGTCCTGACGGAGTCAAGGACAGGATCCAGGTCTGAGTCTTTCTCACAAAACACACCACACACACACACGAGAACACACCACACACACATGAGAACACACCACACACACATGAGAACACACCACACACACATGAGAACACACCACACACACATGAGAACACACCACACACACATGAGAACACATGACACACACACGAGAACACACCACACACACACGAGAACACACCACACACACATGAGAACACACCACACACACATGAGAACACATGACACACACATGAGAACACACCACACACACATGAGAACACACCACACACACATGAGAACACACGACACACACATGAGAACACACCACACACACATGAGAACACACCACACACACATGAGAACACACCACACACACATGAGAACACACCACACACACATGAGAACACACCACACACACATGAGAACACACCACACACACATGAGAACACACCACACACACGAGAACACATGACACACACGAGAACACATGACACACACACGAGAACACATGACACACACATGAGAACACATGACACACACATGAGAACACACCACACACACACACATGAGAACACACCACACACACATGAGAACACACCACACACACATGAGAACACACCACACACACGAGAACACATGACACACACGAGAACACATGACACACACACATGAGAACACATGACACACACACATGAGAACACACCACACACATGAGAACACACCACACACACATGAGAACACACCACACACATGAGAACACACCACACACACACATGAGAACACACCACACACACACATGAGAACACATGACACACACATGAGAACACACCACACACACATGAGAACACACCACACACACACATGAGAACACACCACACACACATGAGAACACACCACACACACATGAGAACACACCACACACACATGAGAACACAACACACACACATGAGAACACACCACACACACACATGAGAACACACCACACACACATGAGAACACACCACACACACATGAGAACACACCACACACACATGAGAACACACCACACACACACATGAGAACACACCACACACACATGAGAACACACCACACACACATGAGAACACACCACACACACACATGAGAACACACCACACACACATGAGAACACACCACACACACACATGAGAACACACCACACACACATGAGAACACATGACACACACATGAGAACACACCACACACACATGAGAACACATGACACACACATGAGAACACACCACACACACACATGAGAACACACCACACACACATGAGAACACACCACACACACATGAGAACACACCACACACACACATGAGAACACACCACACACACATGAGAACACACCACACACACACATGAGAACACACCACACACACTGAGAACACACCACACACACATGAGAACACACCACACACACATGAGAACACACAACACACACTGAGAACACACAACACACACTGAGAACACACACACGCCCTGAGAACACACAACACACACTGAGAACACACAACACACACTGAGAACACACAACACACACTGAGAACACACAACACACACTGAGAACACACAACACACACTGAGAACACACCACACACACATGAGAACACACCACACACACATGAGAACACACCACACACACGAGAACACATGACACACACACACATGAGAACACACCACACACACACATGAGAACACACCACACACACATGAGAACACACCACACACACATGAGAACACACCACACACACGAGAACACATGACACACACAAGAACACATGACACACACACATGAGAACACATGACACACACACATGAGAACACACCACACACATGAGAACACACCACACACATGAGAACACACCACACACACATGAGAACACATGACACACACATGAGAACACACCACACACACATGAGAACACATGACACACACATGAGAACACACCACACACACACATGAGAACACACCACACACACATGAGAACACATGACACACACATGAGAACACACCACACACGCACATGAGAACACACCACACACATGAGAACACACCACACACACACATGAGAACACACCACACACACATGAGAACACACCACACACACATGAGAACACACCACACACACATGAGAACACACCACACACACATGAGAACACATGACACACACATGAGAACACACCACACACACATGAGAACACATGACACACACATGAGAACACACCACACACACATGAGAACACATGACACACACATGAGAACACACCACACACACATGAGAACACATGACACACACATGAGAACACACCACACACACACATGAGAACACACCACACACATGAGAACACACCACACACACATGAGAACACACCACACACACATGAGAACACATGACACACACATGAGAACACACCACACACACATGAGAACACACCACACACACATGAGAACACACCACACACACACATGAGAACACACCACACACACATGAGAACACACCACACACACATGAGAACACACCACACACACATGAGAACACACCACACACACACATGAGAACACACCACACACACATGAGAACACACCACACACACACATGAGAACACACCACACACACATGAGAACACACCACACACACATGAGAACACACCACACACACATGAGAACACACCACACACACACATGAGAACACACCACACACACATGAGAACACACCACACACACATGAGAACACACCACACACACATGAGAACACACGACACACACATGAGAACACACCACACACACATGAGAACACACCACACACACATGAGAACACATGACACACACATGAGAACACACCACACACACATGAGAACACATGACACACACATGAGAACACACCACACACACACATGAGAACACACCACACACACATGAGAACACACGACACACACATGAGAACACACCACACACACATGAGAACACACCACACACACATGAGAACACACCACACACACATGAGAACACATGACACACACATGAGAACACATGACACACACACACGAGAACACACCACACACACATGAGAACACACCACACACACATGAGAACACACCACACACACATGAGAACACACCACACACACACATGAGAACACACCACACACACATGAGAACACACCACACACACATGAGAACACACCACACACACACATGAGAACACACCACACACACACATGAGAACACACCACACACACATGAGAACACACCACACACACATGAGAACACACCACACACACATGAGAACACACCACACACACGAGAACACACCACACACACATGAGAACACACCACACACACACATGAGAACACACCACACACACATGAGAACACACCACACACACATGAGAACACACCACACACACATGAGAACACACCACACACACATGAGAACACACCACACACACACATGAGAACACACCACACACACATGAGAACACACCACACACATGAGAACACACCACACACACATGAGAACACACACCACACACACATGAGAACACACCACACACACATGAGAACACACCACACACACATGAGAACACACCACACACACATGAGAACACATGACACACACATGAGAACACACCACACACACATGAGAACACATGACACACACATGAGAACACACCACACACACACATGAGAACACACCACACACACATGAGAACACACCACACACACATGAGAACACACCACACACACACATGAGAACACACCACACACACATGAGAACACACCACACACACATGAGAACACACCACACACACACGAGAACACACCACACACACACGAGAACACACCACACACACATGAGAACACACCACACACACACATGAGAACACACCACACACACATGAGAACACACCACACACACATGAGAACACACCACACACACATGAGAACACACCACACACATGAGAACACACCACACACACACGAGAACACACCACACACACATGAGAACACACCACACACACATGAGAACACACCACACACACATGAGAACACACCACACACACATGAGAACACACCACACACACATGAGAACACACCACACACACACGAGAACACACCACACACACATGAGAACACACCACACACACACATGAGAACACACCACACACACACACACACGAGAACACACCACACACACATGAGAACACACCACACACACACATGAGAACACACCACACACACATGAGAACACACCACACACACACGAGAACACACCACACACACATGAGAACACACCACACACACACATGAGAACACACCACACACACATGAGAACACATGACACACACACACGAGAACACACCACACACACATGAGAACACACCACACACACACATGAGAACACACCACACACACACGAGAACACACCACACACACACATGAGAACACACCACACACACATGAGAACACACCACACACACATGAGAACACACCACACACACATGAGAACACACCACACACACATGAGAACACACCACACACACACATGAGAACACACCACACACACATGAGAACACACCACACACACATGAGAACACACCACACACACAAATGAGAACACACCACACACACACATGAGAACACACCACACACATGAGAACACACCACACACACACAAGAGAACACACCACACACACACACATGAGAAACACATGACACACACGAACACACCACACACATGAGAACACACCACACACACACACACGAGAACACACCACACACACATGAGAACACACCACACACATGAGAACACACCACACACACAAATGAGAACACACCACACACACACATGAGAACACACCACACACATGAGAACACACCACACACACACATGAGAACACACCACACACACACATGAGAACACATGACACACACGAGAACACACCACACACATGAGAACACACCACACACACATGAGAACACACCACACACATGAGAACACACCACACACACATGAGAACACACCACACACACACATGAGAACACACCACACACACACACATGAGAACACACCAGACACACACATGAGAATACACCACACACACATGAGAACACACCACACACACACGAGAACACACCACACACACACACGAGAACACACCACACACACACATGAGAACACACCACACACACATGAGAACACACCACACACACATGAGTTTTACACTTTTATTTAATCATCTGTTAAACAAAACTCTGAAAATGAGTGGCTGATTACTTCTCTTCCCTCTCCCCTCACTGGTCAGTTTAAACCCCTCCTCTCCCCTCATTGGTTGATTTAAACCCCTCCTCTCCCCTCATTGGTCAGTTTAAACCCCTCCTCTCCCCTCATTGGTCAGTTTAAACCCCTCCTCTCCCCTCATTGGTTGATTTAAACCCCTCCTCTCCCCTCATTGGTCAGTTTAAACCCCTCCTCTCCCCTCATTGGTCAGTTTAAACCCCTCCTCTCCCCTCATTGGTCAGTTTAAACCCCTCCTCTCCCCTCATTGGTCAGTTTAAACCCCTCCTCTCCCCTCATTGGTCGGCTTAAACGCCTCCTCTCCCCTCATTGGTCGGTTTAAACCCCTCCTCTCTCCTCATTGGTCGGTTTAAACCCCTCCTCTCCCCTCATTGGTCGGTTTAAACCCCTCCTCTCCCCTCATTGGTCGGTTTAAACCCCTCCTCTCCCCTCATTGGTCGGTTTAAACCCCTCCTCTCCCCTCATTGGTCGGTTTAAACCCCTCCTCTCCCCTCATTGGTCAGTTTAAACCCCTCCTCTTCCCACATTGGTCGGTTTAAACCCCTCCTCTCCCCTCATTGGTCGGTTTAAACCCCTCCTCTCCCCTCATTGGTCAGTTTAAACCCCTCCTTTCCCCTCATTGGTCAGTTTAAACCCCTCCTCTCCCCTCATTGGTCAGTTTAAACCCCTCCTCTCCCCTCATTGGTCAGTTTAAACCCCTCCTCTCCCCTCATTGGTTGGTTTAAACCCCTCCTCTCCCCTCATTGGTCGGTTTAAACCCCTCCTCTCCCCTCATTGGTCAGGCGTTGCAGCGGTTGGTTTTGCAGCAGGTCCATCCGGGCCTCTGGCAGTGCTTCAGGTCTGTGCAGCCCTTCTCCCCCGAGTCTGAGGAACAGAACCCACCAGAACATCAGTCCATCAAACGCTATTTAGAGAACCATTTTCACACAGAAACTGCAACACAACAACACGCTTTACCGTGATTAACAACACCCCACAAACCTGACCCCTAACCCTGACCCCTAAACCTGACCCCTAACCCTGACCCCTGACCCCTAACCCTGACCCCTAAACCTGACCCCTAACCCTGACCCCTAACCCTGACCCCTGACCCCTAACCCTGACCCCTAAACCTGACCCCTAAACCTGACCCCTAACCCTGACCCCTAACCCTGACCCCTAAACCTGACCCCTGACCCCTAACCCTGACCCCTAAACCTGACCCCTAAACCTGACCCCTAACCCTGACCCCTGACCCCTAACCCTGACCCCTAAACCTGACCCCTAAACCTGACCCCTAACCCTGACCCCTAACCCTGACCCCTAAGCCCGGAGCCTGAAGCCCAGAGCCTGAAGCCCGGAGCTCCATGGGGCCGGTTTTCTCCTGTTGAAGACGCTCATCAGGGCGTCTGGATTCAGATCCACAGACGTCCAAACAGGCGTCCAGGGCCCTTCTGGACACCGGGGGTCAGATCAGTCTGGGCTCCGTTTGTCCACTGGCCTCAACCTCTGTGCAACCTCCACTTTCTGCCTCCATTTTTCCAATATTGTGATTCAGAACCTCCAGGTCCAACCAGGTCCAACCAGGTCCAACCAGGAACCAGGTCCAACCAGGAACCAGGTCCAACCAGGTCCAACCAGGAACCAGGTCCAACCAGGTCCAACCAGGTCCAACCAGGAACCAGGTCCAACCAGGTCCAACCAGGTCCAACCAGGTCCAACCAGGAACCAGGTCCAACCAGGAACCAGGTCCATCTCCGTGGGCCAGAGTCACAGAGTTCTAGTGCTCGTAGCTCAGGAGGAGCTGGAGGAAGTGTCTGGGGTGAAGAAAGTCTGGGAGTCCCTGTTTAGACTGAGGCCTCGGATAAGAGGAAGAACACAGAGGGATAATAGTAGTACTGTTACAGTAGCAGTACTAAAGTAGTAGTACTACAGTACTATAGTACTACAGTACTGTAGTACTAATACTACAGTACTGTAGTACTCATACTACAGTACTGTAGTACTCATACTACAGTACTGTACAGTACTACAGTACAGTATTAGTACCTCGGGTGTAGCAGGCCTGGGGCTGGGGGCTGGAGCACTGCAGCAGCAGGTTTCTCACCATCAAGAAATCTTCACCAAAGCACTCGATGTAGTTCTGCCCTGTACACAACAAATATTAATGTTTAGTCCTGGTTTAGTCCTGGTTTAGTCCTGGTTTAGTCCTGGTTTAGTCCTGGTTTAGTCCTGGTTTAGTCCTGGTTTAGTCCTGGTTCAGTCCTGGTTTAGTCCTGGTTTAGTCCTAGTTTAGTCCTGGTTTAGTCCTGGTTTAGTCCTGGTTTAGTCCTGGTTTAGTCCTGGTTTAGTCCTGGTTCAGTCCTGGTTCAGTCCTGGTTTAGTCCTAGTTTAGACCTGGTTTAGTCCTGGTTTAGTTCTGGTTTAGTTCTGACCTGAGCACAGCGGCAGCAGAAGTAGAATCAGGATTATTTGAGTTTGCATCTTCAAACTTTAATCAACTGATCTGAGACCAGAGACCAGAGACCATTTAAAGAGGAGGGAGGGGCTAAGGGAGGAGGGAGGGGCTAGGGGAGGAGGGAGGGGCTAGGGGAGGAGGGAGGAGATAGAAATGAGTAAAAGACAGGAGATAGGAGGTAGAATTTAGGAGTTAGGATGTAGGAGCTAAGAGGAGAAGGGACATAGGTGTTAGGAGGTCGGAGTTAGGAGGTAGGAGTTAGGAGACAGGACACAGGAGTTAGGAGGTAAGAGGTAGGAGTTAGGACTCAGGAGTTAGGAGGTAGGAGGTAGGAGGTAGGAGTTAGGAGGTAGGAGTTAGGAGGTAGGAGTTAGGAGTCAGGAGGTAGGAGTTAGGAGTCAGGAGTTAGGAGTTAGGAGTCAGGAGGTAGGAGTTAGGAAGTAGGAGGTACTTGTGACTGTTCAGAGTTCGATCGATCTCGGAGCAAAAACACTGAGTCACTGCTCCTGTCGCCTGCTCCTGTCGCCCTGCTCCTGTCGCCTGTCGCTCTGCTCCTGTCGCTCTGCTCCTGTCGCTCTGCTCCTGTCGCTCTGCTCCTGTTGCCTGCTCCTGTCGCTCTGCTCCTGTTGCTCTGCTCCTGTCGCTCTGCTCCTGTCGCCTGCTCCTGTCGCCTGCTCCTGTCGCCTGTCGCTCTGCTCCTGTCGCTCTGCTCCTGTCGCTCTGCTCCTGTTGCCTGCTCCTGTCGCTCTGCTCCTGTTGCCTGCTCCTGTTGCTCTGCTCCTGTCGCTCTGCTCCTGTTGCCTGCTCCTGTTGCCTGCTCCTGTCGCCTGTCGCTCTGCTCCTGTCGCTCTGCTCCTGTCGCCCTGCTCCTTTCGCCCTGCTCCCTGCTCCTGTCGCTCTGCTCCTGTCGCTCTGCTCCTGTCGCTCTGCTCCTGTCGCTCTGCTCCTGTCGCCCTGCTCCTGTCGCCCTGCTCCTGTCGCCCTGCTCCCTGCTCCTGTTGCCTGCTCCTGTCGCCCTGCTCCTGTCGCCCTGCTCCTGTCGCCCTGCTCCTGTCACCTGCTCCTGTCACTGCTCCTGTCGCCTGCTCCTGTCGCCTGCTCCTGTCGCCCTGCTCCTGTCGCCCTGCTCCTGTCACTGCTCCTGTCGCTCTGCTCCTGTCGCTCTGCTCCTGTCGCTCTGCTCCTGTCACCCTGCTCCTGTCACTCTGCTCCTGTCACTGCTCCTGTCGCCCTGCTCCTGTCGCCTGCTCCTGTCGCCTGCTCCTGTCGCCCTGCTCCTGTCGCCTGCTCCTGTCGCCCTGCTCCTGTCGCCTGCTCCTGTCGCCCTGCTCCTGTCGCCCTGCTCCTGTCAGTCTGTATGTGTGTATATATGACTGTGGGCTCGCCTCTCCACAAACCTGACTCTTGGCTTCCTGTTGGTTTCCATGGAGATCGTTTGTCTATAATATTCCACAGTTTTCCTCTAACTCATGTTCTGCAGTCAGGCTTTAACCTTCTGTTTCCATGGAAACGCCTCTTCGCCGTCATGTCCCGCAATGGGTCTTTAAATAAATACGTATCCGACGGCAGGGGGCGCGCGCATTAAACGCAGACCGGAAGTGCGCTGACATCACTTCCGCTGCACAGTCTCCAGCGCGAGACACCAGGAAACTGCGACTCAAGAAAAACTCCAAAAAACTCCAAAGAACTACAAAATCCTCCAGAAAACTACAAAAACTCCACCAGCAACACGAGGCCCACTCCCCACCGAACCAGAACCGGGCCCAACCGGGACACCGCCGGGACACAGCCGGGACAGAGGCCGAGCACCGAGGTGAGCCGCTCCAACACACCGCGCACAGGCGCTCCCTCCCGTGACAGCCCCGCGCGGAGCCCCGGGTGCCCCGCGGAGCTCCGCGCCGAACCGAACCCAGCTGGTCCAGTCCTGATCCAGTCCTGGTCCAGTCCTGGTCCAGTTTACTCTGAATGGTCCGGTCCGGTTTAGTGTCACTTAGTCCAGGTCCGTCCTGGTTTTGGTTCTGCTCAGTCTTTAGGGTCTAGACCGGGTCCAGTCCCGGTTCCGCTCGGGGTTCTGTTGTGGGGACGTGTCCGGGCCAGAGCTGAAACAAAAGTGAAAGTGCGTCTGTCGCGTGTCTGTGTCACGTGTCTGTGGAGCGGGTTGTTCCGGGTTATTCCGGGTTATTCCGGGTTATTCCGGGTTGTTCCGGGTTGTTCCGGCTTTTTCCGGCTTTTTCCGGGTTGTTCCGGGTTATTCCGAGTTATTCCGAGTTATTCCGAGTTATTCTGTGTTTTTCTGGGTTGTTCCGGGTTATTCCGAGTTATTCCGGGTTATTCCGGGTTGTTCCGGGTTATGCCGTTTTATTCCGGGTTATTCCGGGTTTTTCCGGCTTTTTCCGGCTTCTTCCGGGTTGTTCCGGGTTGTTCCGGGTTATTCCGGGTTATTCCGGCTTCTTCCGGCTTCTTCCGGGTTGTTCCGGGTTATTCCGGCTTTTTCCGGCTTTTTCCGGCTTGTTCCGGGTTGTTCCGGGTTATTCCGGGTTGTTCCGGGTTATTCCGGGTTGTTCCGGGTTATTCCGGGTTATTCCAGGTTGTTCCAGGTTGTTCCGGGTTACAGGAGCTCTCTGGGTTCTGCTCTCACCTGAGCCGGTGTTTCCAGAACCTTCTCCAGGGGATACAGGTTCTTCTGAGGTTCAACCAACACCAACAAACACCGAACCAACACTAACAAACACCGAACCAACACCAACAAACACCGAACCAACACCAACAAACACCAACAAACACCAACAAACACCGAACCAACACCAACAAACAACACCAACAAACCAACACCAACACACCAACAAACACCTGAACCAACACCAACAAACACTGAACCAACACCAACAAACACCGCAAACAACAAACACCAGCACCAACAACACCAGCAAACACCAACAAACACCAACAAACACGAACCAACACCAAAAAACACCAACCTACACCTACAAACACCGAACCAACACCAACAAACACCGAAACCAACACCAACAAACACCAAACCAACACCAACAAACACCAACAAATACCGAACCAACACCAACAAACACCAACAACACGCAACCAAACACTAACAAACACCGAACCAACACCAACAAACACCGAACCAACACCAACAAACACCAACAAACACCAACAAACACCGAACCAACACCAACAAACACCGAACCAACACCAACAAACACCAACAAACACCAACAAACACCGAACCAACACCAACAAACACCGAACCAACACCAACAAACACCGAACCAACACCAACAAACACCGAACCAACACCAACAAACACCAACAAACACCAACAAACACCGAACCAACACCAACAAACACCGAACCAACACCAACAAACACCGAACCAACACCAACAAACACCAACAAACACCGAACCAACACCAACAAACACCGAACCAACACCAACAAACACCGAACCAACACCAACAAACACCGAACCAACACCAACAAACACCGCACCAACACCAACAAACACCAACAAACACCAACAAACACCGAACCAACACCAACAAACACCGAACCAACACCAACAAACACCGCACCAACACCAACAAACACCAACAAATACCGAACCAACACCAACAAACACCGAACCAACACCAACAAACACCAACAAACACCGAACCAACACCAACAAACACCGAACCAACACCAACAAACACCGAACCAACACCAACAAACACCGAACCAACACCAACAAACACCGAACCAACACCAACAAACACCAACAAACACCAACAAACACCGAACCAACACCAACAAACACCGAACCAACACCAACAAACACCAACAAACACCGAACCAACACCAACAAACACCAACAAACACCGAACCAACACCAACAAACACCGAACCAACACCAACAAACACCGAACCAACACCAACAAACACCGAACCAACACCAACAAACACCGCACCAACACCAACAAACACCAACAAACACCAACAAATACCGAACCAACACCAACAAACACCAACAAACACCAACAAACACCGCACCAACACCAACAAACACCAACAAATACCGAACCAACACCAACAAACACCAACAAACACCGCACCAACACCAACAAACACCAACAAATACCGAACCAACACCAACAAACACCGAACCAACACCAACAAACACCGAACCAACACCAACAAACACCGCACCAACACCAACAAACACCGAACCAACACCAACAAACACCGAACCAACACCAACAAACACCGCACCAACACCAACAAACACCGAACCAACACCAACAAACACCGAACCAACACCAACAAACACCGAACCAACACCAACAAACACCGAACCAACACCAACAAACACCGAACCAACACCAACAAACACCGAACCAACACCAACAAACACCACACCAACAAACACCGCACCAACACCAACAAACACCAACAAATACCGAACCAACACCAACAAACACCGAACAAACACCAACAAACACCGAACCAACACCGAACAAACACCGAACCAACACCGAACCAACACCAACAAACACCAACCAACACCGAACCAACACCAACAAACACCGAACCAATACCAACAAACACCGAACCAACACCAACAAACACCGAACCAACACCAACAAACACCGAACCAACACCAACAAACACCGAACCAACACCAACAAACACCGCACCAACACCAACAAACACCGAACCAACACCAACAAACACCGAACCAACACCAACAAACACCAACAAACACCGAACCAACACCAACAAACACCGAACCAACACCAACAAACACCGAACCAACACCAACAAACACCGAACCAACACCAACAAACACCGCACCAACACCAACAAACACCGCACCAACACCAACAAACACCGCACCAACACCAACAAACACCGAACCAACACCAACAAACACCGAACCAACACCAACAAACACCGAACCAACACCAACAAACACCGAACCAACACCAACAAACACCGCACCAACACCAACAAACACCGCACCAACACCAACAAACACCGCACCAACACCAACAAACACCGCACCAACACCAACAAACACCACACCAACAAGCACCAACAAACACCACACCAACAAGCACCAACACCAACAAACACCGAACCAACACCAACAAACACCAACAAACACCGAACCAACACCAACAAACACCGCACCAACACCAACAAACACCGCACCAACACCAACAAACACCAACAAACACCGAACCAACACCAACAAACACCGAACCAACACCAACAAATACCGAACCAACACCAACAAATACCGAACCAACACCAACAAACACCGAACCAACACCAACAAACACCGAACCAACACCAACAAACACCGAACCAACACCAACAAATACCGCACCAACACCAACAAACACCGCACCAACACCAACAAACACCGCACCAACACCAACAAACGCCAAACCAACACCAACAAACGCCAAACCAACACCAACAAACTCCAAACCAACACCAACAAACACCGCACCAACACCAACAAACACCGCACCAACACCAACAAACACCAACAAACACCACACCAACACCAACAAACACCGCACCAACACCAACAAACGCCAAACCAACACCAACAAACGCCAAACCAACACCAACAAACACCGCACCAACTCCAACAAACACCGCACCAACACCAACAAACACCGAACCAACACCAACAAACACCGCACCAACACCAACAAACACCGAACCAACACCAACAAACACCAACAAACACCGAACCAACACCAACAAACACCGCACCAACACCAACAAACACCGCACCAACACCAACAAACACCGAACCAACACCAACAAACACCGACAAACACCAACAAACACCGCACCAACACCAACAAACACCGAACCAACACCAACAAACACCAACAAACACCGAACCAACACCAACAAACACCGCACCAACACCAACAAACACCGCACCAACACCAACAAACACCGAACCCCTCCTCAGAACCTGCAGAATGTCTGTGGTGTTCTGGATCTTTCTGTTCTGGATCATCTGAATCGTTCTGTGGCTGAGTCCAGTTAATAAAAGAATCGTTAAAATCTCCCAAACTGAAGCAGAAGAACAGTGCAGATTTATTCTTAATGACAAAAACTCTGGACAGAACCTTGTTTATTCCTGTTCTAATCTGGTGTTTTGGTTCCAGATGATTCTCCAATCAGAACGCAGAATCAGCGTCACATGACTCACGGGGCTCGCAACAACGCAGACTGAATATGCATTCTGTTACGTTCTCTGAGTTCTCCGCAGATGTTCTGTTACGTTCTCCGTGTTCTCCGCAGATGTTCTGTTACGTTCTCTGAGTTCTCCGCAGATGTTCTGTTACGTTCTCTGAGTTCTCCGCAGATGTTCTGTTACGTTCTCCGTGTTCTCGCAGATGTTCTGTTACGTTCTCCGTGTTCTCCGCAGATGTTCTGTTACGTTCTCCGAGTTCTCCGCAGATGTTCTGTTACGTTCTCCGTGTTCTTTGCAGATGTTCTGTTATGTTCTCTGAGTTCTTTGCAGATGTTCTGTTACGTTCTCCGAGTTCTCCGCAGATGTTCTGTTACGTTCTCTGAGTTCTTTGCAGATGTTCTGTTATGTTCTCCGTGTTCTCCGCAGATGTTCTGTTACGTTCTCCGAGTTCTCCGCAGATGTTCTGTTACGTTCTCTGAGTTCTTTGCAGATGTTCTGTTATGTTCTCCGTGTTCTCCGCAGATGTTCTGTTACGTTCTCCGAGTTCTTTGCAGATGTTCTGTTATGTTCTCCGTGTTCTCCGCAGATGTTCTGTTACGTTCTCCGAGTTCTCCGCAGATGTTCTGTTACGTTCTCCGAGTTCTCCGCAGATGTTCTGTTACGTTCTCCGAGTTCTTTGCAGATGTTCTGTTACGTTCTCCGAGTTCTCCGCAGATGTTCTGTTACGTTCTCCGTGTTCTCCGCAGATGTTCTGTTACGTTCTCCGTGTTCTCGCAGATGTTCTGTTACGTTCTTCGTGTTCTCGCAGATGTTCTGTTACGTTCTCCGTGTTCTCGCAGATGTTCTGTTATGTTTTCCGTGTTCTCCGCAGATGTTCTGTTACGTTCTCCGAGTTCTCGCAGATGTTCTGTTATGTTCTCTGAGTTCTTTGCAGATGTTCTGTTACGTTCTCCGTGTTCTCCGCAGATGTTCTGTTACGTTCTCCGTGTTCTCCGCAGATGTTCTGTTACGTTCTCCGAGTTCTCCGCAGATGTTCTGTTACGTTCTCCGTGTTCTCCGCAGATGTTTTGTTACATTCTCCGTGTTCTCCGCAGATGTTCTGTTACGTTCTCCGTGTTCTCGCAGATGTTCTGTTACGTTCTCCGTGTTCTCCGCAGATGTTCTGTTACGTTCTCCGTGTTCTCGCAGATGTTCTGTTACGTTCTTCGTGTTCTCGCAGATGTTCTGTTACGTTCTCCGTGTTCTCGCAGATGTTCTGTTATGTTTTCCGTGTTCTCCGCAGATGTTCTGTTACGTTCTCCGAGTTCTCGCAGATGTTCTGTTATGTTCTCTGAGTTCTTTGCAGATGTTCTGTTACGTTCTCCGTGTTCTCCGCAGATGTTCTGTTACGTTCTCCGTGTTCTCCGCAGATGTTCTGTTACGTTCTCCGAGTTCTCCGCAGATGTTCTGTTACGTTCTCCGTGTTCTCCGCAGATGTTTTGTTACATTCTCCGTGTTCTCCGCAGATGTTCTGTTACGTTCTCCGTGTTCTCCGCAGATGTTCTGTTACGTTCTCCGAGTTCTCCGCAGATGTTCTGTTACGTTCTCCGTGTTCTCCGCCGATGTTCTGTTACGTTCTCCCTGTTCTCGCAGATGTTCTGTTACGTTCTCTGAGTTCTTTGCAGATGTTCTGTTACGTTCTCCGTGTTCTTGCAGATGTTCTGTTACGTTCTCTGAGTTCTTTGCAGATGTTCTGTTACGTTCTCCGTGTTCTTGCAGATGTTCTGTTACGTTCTCTGAGTTCTTTGCAGATGTTCTGTTACGTTCTCCGTGTTCTCGCAGATGTTCTGTTACGTTCTCCGTGTTCTCCGCCGATGTTCTGTTACGTTCTCTGAGTTTTTTGCAGATGTTCTGTTACGTTCTCCGTGTTCTCGTAGATGTTCTGTTATGTTCTCCGTGTTCTCCGCAGATGTTCTGTTACGTTCTCCGTGTTCTCCGCCGATGTTCTGTTACGTTCTCCGTGTTCTCCGCAGATGTTCTGTTACGTTCTTCGTGTTCTCGCAGATGTTCTGTTATGTTCTCCGTGTTCTCCGCAGATGTTCTGTTACGTTCTCCGTGTTCTCCGCAGATGTTCTGTTACGTTCTTCGTGTTCTCGCAGATGTTCTGTTATGTTCTCTGAGTTCTTTGCAGATGTTCTGTTACGTTCTCCGTGTTCTCGCAGATGTTCTGTTATGTTCTCCGTGTTCTCCGCAGATGTTCTGTTACGTTCTCCGAGTTCTCCGCAGATGTTCTGTTACGTTCTTCGTGTTCTCGCAGATGTTCTGTTATGTTCTCTGAGTTCTTTGCAGATGTTCTGTTACGTTCTCCGTGTTCTCGCAGATGTTCTGTTACGTTCTTCGTGTTCTCGCAGATGTTCTGTTATGTTCTCTGAGTTCTTTGCAGATGTTCTGTTACGTTCTCCGAGTTCTCGCAGATGTTCTGTTACGTTCTCCGAGTTCTCGCAGATGTTCTTTTACATTCTCCATGTTCTCGCAGATGTTCTGTTACGTTCTCCGTGTTCTCGCAGATGTTCTGTTACGTTCTCCGAGTTCTCGCAGATGTTCTGTTACGTTCTCCGTGTTCTCGCAGATGTTCTGTTACGTTCTCCGTGTTCTCGCAGATGTTCTGTTACGTTCTCCGTGTTCTCGCAGATGTTCTGTTACGTTCTCCGTGTTCTCGCAGATGTTCTGTTACGTTCTCCGTGTTCTCGCAGAGGTTCTGTTACGTTCTCCGTGTTCTCGCAGAGGTTCTGTTACGTTCTTCGTGTTCTCGCAGATGTTCTGTTACGTTCTCCGTGTTCTCGCAGATGTTCTGTTACGTTCTCCGTGTTCTCGCAGAGGTTCTGTTACGTTCTCCGTGTTCTCGCAGAGGTTCTGTTACGTTCTCCGTGTTCTCGCAGATGTTCTGTTACGTTCTCCGTGTTCTCGCAGAGGTGCTGTTACGTTCTCCGTGTTCTCGCAGATGTTCTGTTACGTTCTCCGTGTTCTCGCAGATGTCGGGCGCTCTGGTCGTGCACTTCGCCGGCCGCAGGGCGTGTCCCTCGGAGCTGATTCGCTGTCGACGCACGGTGGGCGGGCAGTCGGAGCTCCTGATTCGCTGGCGTCTCGTCTCCACGGGCGACAGCGACTCGGAGGGCGGAGACTCGGAGAACAGCGTCCTGATGTGGATGAGCGAAGAAGACGCACGATACACCTGCCCCGACCTCGGGCCGTGGCCAATCACAGAGGAGGAGGGGCGGGGCCACAGAGAGGTGAGCCAATCACAGAGGAGGAGGGGCGGGGCCACAGAGAGGTGAGCCAATCACAGAGGAGGAGGGATGGGCCATGAAGAATTTATCCACAACGATCAAGGGAAGAAAGACAAAAACTTAAAGGAAACAACGATGAGCATCAGTGAACGACTGAGCCACACTAACGTTCTGGTCCTGGAGGAAACAGAAGGAACTTGTTCAGATTCGACAATTACAATAAAAACTCCATTTCCTGATGTGGATCTGAGCTCAGATTTGTGCAGCTGAATGTGACACATCTCCAGGACCAGAACGTTACAGCGGGAAACTTCAGACTGAGGGACAGGTTAAACTGAGCCACATGTCCACGCTAACTGTCCCCGTCCCCCTGTGTCCCTGTCCCCCTGTCTCACCTGTCCCCCTGTCCCTGTCCTGTCAGGCGCAGGACCAGCGGGAGCTGCTGGAGCTTCAGGCAGACGTGCGCTCTCTGGTTTGCCGCGCTCTGAGGCAAATGCGAGCGCCGCGCAGTTCCACGCTCGGCCACACGGTGTCAGTGCTGAGCTCGTACGCCGCCATCGCCTCGCTTGCACCTGTCTTCAGAGAGACAGGTGCGCTGGACCTGATCCTGGAGCTGCTCTGCGACGCCGACAGGAGCACAAGGCGCAGCGCCGGACAGATCCTGAGAGCCATGGCCTCGCACGATGCAGGTGAGCACCTGCCACACCTGCCACACCTGCAACACCTGTAACGCCTGTCACACCTGCCACACCTGCCACACCTGTCACACCTGTCACACCTGCCACACCTGTCACACCTGCAACACCTGTAACGCCTGTCACACCTGTCACACCTGCCACACCTGCCACACCTGTCACACCTGCAACACCTGTAACGCCTGTCACACCTGCCACACCTGTCACACCTGCAACACCTGTAACGCCTGTCACACCTGTAACGCCTGTCACACCTGTCACACCTGCCACACCTGCCACACCTGTCACACCTGCAACACCTGTAACGCCTGTCACACCTGTCTTTGTAGTTCAATTCAGTTCAATGATATTTCTCTAGCCCAGAATCACACCGAATTTCCCCAATGTTCTTCACAGTGAAACAGTGAAACCTGATCTGACACAGACCTCAGCAAACACACTGTCCCATCCTCAGTCTCCATAAACACACGACCCTGGTGCCAGAGCAAAAACCCACCTGCAGGTGCAGTGTGGGAAAACTTCTCCAGACACTGTCGCCAACCAGCTGTCTCCAAGCGGCTGTCGTAGTCCTGCTTTAGTCCTGGTTCTGACCCTGTCCTGGTTCTGACCCGGTTCTGGTTCTGGTCCTCAGGCAGCCGAGCGTCAGTTCTGTTGGCGCTGACCCACAAGGACCTGGAGTTGGACTTTGAAAACCGCCTGACGCTGCTGGAGCTGTTCAACGAGACCACGTCATCCGAGGAGCAGGACGGGTGCGACCACGCGCTGCTGCCCCAGGTGAGAACGCCAACACACGCCAACACACGCCAACGCCAACACACGCCAACACACGCCAACGCCAACACACGCCAACACACGCCAACGCCAACACGGCAACACACGCCAACGCCAACACACGCCAACACACGCCAACACACGCCAACACACGCCAACGCCAACACACGGCAACACACGCCAACGCCAACACACGACAACACACGCCAACACACGCCAACGGCAACACACGCCAACGGCAACACACGCCAACGGCAACACACGCCAACGCCAACACACGCCAACGCCAACACACGCCAACGCCAACACACGCCAACGCCAACACACGCCAACGGCAACACACGCCAACACACGCCAACGCCAACACACGCCAACACACGCCAACGCCAACACACGCCAACGCCAACACACGCCAACGCCAACACACGCCAACACCAACACACGCCAACACACGCCAACGCCAACACACGCCAACGCCAACACACGCCAACGGCAACACACACCAACACATGCCAACGCCAACACACGCCAACACACACCAACACACGCCAACACACACCAACACACGCCAATGCGCCAACGCCAACAGAAGAGAACAGTCTGGGGAAAGTTCTCGGTCTGGACTCTGGTCACTGAAGTTCGTTCTTCCGCAGATCCCGGGCAAAGCCTTGTTCTCGTTGTTGAAGCGTTATCTTCGCGTGACGTCGCTCGTGGACTCCGCCCCCCCGACGGACGGCGACCCCGCCTCCTGGCTGCGGCGGGAGTTTGATGTTGCCATGGCGACGGGGGCTCTGATCTCGGAGCTGTTCCGGGTCTTGGGCTGCGACCGGACCCTGGTCCAGACCGAATCTCAGAAAACCAGGAAGTCCATCTTCAAACCCAACGGCCAATCAGAACGAAACCATCAGAACGCTAACCAATCACAGCGCAGCACGCCCCCCCCCCAGAAGGAGTTCAGGTGAGACCCCAAATCCGGTTCAGATCCTCCTGTAGACTCGGTTCAGATTCTCCTCTAGACCCAGTATAGATCCTCCTCTAGACCCAGTATAGATCCTCCTCTAGACCCGGTTCAGATCCTCCTCTAGACCCAGTATAGATCCTCCTCTAGACCCAGTATAGATCCTCCTCTAGACCCAGTATAGATCCTCCTCTAGACCCGGTATAGATCCTCCTCTAGACCCGGTATAGATCCTCCTCTAGACCAGGTTCAGATCCTCCTGTAGACCCGGTTCAGATCCTCCTCTAGACCCAGTATAGATCCTCCTCTAGACCCGGTATAGATCCTCCTCTAGACCCGGTATAGATCCTCCTGTAGACCCGGTATAGATCCTCCTCTAGACCCGGTATAGATCCTCCTGTAGACCCGGTTCAGATCCTCCTCTAGACCCAGTATAGATCCTCCTCTAGACCCGGTATAGATCCTCCTCTAGACCAGGTTCAGATCCTCCTGTAGACCCGGCTCAGATCCTCCTCTAGACCCAGTATAGATCCTCCTGTAGACCCGGTATAGATCCTCCTCTAGACCCAGTATAGATCCTCCTCTAGACCCAGTATAGATCGTCCTCTAGACCCGGTATAGATCCTCCTCTAGACCAGGTTCAGATCCTCCTGTAGACCCGGTTCAGATCCTCCTCTAGACCCAGTATAGATCCTCCTGTAGACCCGGTATAGATCCTCCTCTAGACCCGGTATAGATCCTCCTCTAGACCCGGTATAGATCCTCCTCTAGACCAGGTTCAGATCCTCCTGTAGACCCGGTATAGATCCTCCTCTAGACCAGGTTCAGATCCTCCTCTAGACCAGGTTCAGATCCTCCTGTAGACCCGGCTCAGATCCTCCTCTAGACCCAGTATAGATCCTCCTGTAGACCCGGTATAGATCCTCCTCTAGACCCGGTATAGATCCTCCTCTAGACCCGGTATAGATCCTCCTCTAGACCAGGTTCAGATCCTCCTGTACACCCGGTATAGATCCTCCTCTAGACCAGGTTCAGATCCTCCTCTAGACCAGGTTCAGATCCTCCTGTAGACCCGGCTCAGATCCTCCTCTAGACCCAGTATAGATCCTCCTGTAGACCCGGTATAGATCCTCCTCTAGACCCAGTATAGATCCTCCTCTAGACCCAGTATAGATCGTCCTCTAGACCCGGTATAGATCCTCCTCTAGACCAGGTTCAGATCCTCCTGTAGACCCGGTTCAGATCCTCCTCTAGACCCAGTATAGATCCTCCTGTAGACCCGGCTCAGATCCTCCTCTAGACCCAGTATAGATCCTCCTGTAGACCCGGTATAGATCCTCCTCTAGACCCAGTATAGATCCTCCTCTAGACCCAGTATAGATCGTCCTCTAGACCCGGTATAGATCCTCCTCTAGACCAGGTTCAGATCCTCCTGTAGACCCGGTTCAGATCCTCCTCTAGACCCAGTATAGATCCTCCTGTAGACCCGGTATAGATCCTCCTCTAGACCCGGTATAGATCCTCCTCTAGACCCGGTATAGATCCTCCTCTAGACCAGGTTCAGATCCTCCTGTAGACCCGGTATAGATCCTCCTCTAGACCAGGTTCAGATCCTCCTCTAGACCAGGTTCAGATCCTCCTGTAGACCCGGTTCAGATCCTCCTGTAGACCCGGTTCAGATCCTGCTCTAGACCCGGTATAGATCCTCCTCTAGACCCAGTATAGATCCTCCTCTAGACCCAGTATAGATCCTCCTCTAGACCAGGTTCAGATCCTCCTGTAGACCCGGTTCAGATCCTCCTGTAGACCCGGTTCAGATCCTCCTCTAGACCCAGTATAGATCCTCCTGTAGACCCGGTTCAGATCCTCCTCTAGACCCAGTATAGATCCTCCTGTAGACCCGGTTCAGATCCTCCTGTAGACCCGGTTCAGATCCTCCTGTAGACCCGGTTCAGATCCTCCTCTAGACCCGGTTCAGATCCTCCTCTAGACCCAGTATAGATCCTCCTCTAGACCCGGTTCAGATCCTCCTCTAGACCCAGTATAGATCCTCCTGTAGACCCGGTTCAGATCCTCCTGTAGACCCGGTTCAGATCCTCCTGTAGACCCGGTTCAGATCCTCCTTCCTGACCCGGTTCAGATCCTCCTCTAGACCCAGTATAGATCCTCCTCTAAACCGGTTCAGATCCTCCTGTAAACAGGTTCAGATCCTCCTGTAAACAGGTTCAGATCCTCCTGTAAACAGGTTCAGATCCTCCTCTAAACCGGTTCAGATCCTCCTCTAAACCGGTTCAGATCCTCCTCTAGACCCAGTATAGATCCTCCTCTAGACCCGGTTCAGATCCTCCTGTAGACCCGGTTCAGATCCTCCTGTAGACCCGGTTCAGATCCTCCTGTAGACCTAAAGACCCCGCTGTAGTCCTGACCCGGTCCTGACCCGGTCTCTGTGCAGGACGGCTCAGGACTTCGGCTCTCGCTCTGAGTACGAGTCGTACCTGCAGCAGACGCTCCGACCTGGGACCCGAGTCCGGATGAACCAGGACTATGAGGAAGTGCACGAGGGCGACCAGGGCGAGTTCCGGACCAGCAACAATGGCTCTCCCCCCGTACAGGTGAGCCCCGCCCCCAGCCCTGCCCCGTACAGGTGAGCCCCGCCCCCAGCCCCGCCCCGTACAGGTGAGCCCCGCCCCCAGCCCTGCCCGGTACAGGTGAGCCCCGCCCCCAGCCCTGCCCTGTACAGGTGAGCCCCGCCCCCAGCCCTGCCCTGTACAGGTGAGCCCAGCCCTGCCCTGTACAGGTGAGCCCAGCCCTGCCCTGTACAGGTGAGCCCCGCCCCCAGCCTCGCCCCGTACAGGTGAGCCCCGCCCCCAGCCCCGCCCCGTACAGGTGAGCCCCGCCCCCAGCCCCGCCCCGTACAGGTGAGCCCCGCCCCCAGCCCTGCCCCGTACAGGTGAGCCCCGCCCCCAGCCCTGCCCTGTACAGATGAGCCCCGCCCCCAGCCCTGCCCTGTACAGGTGAGCCCCGCCCCCAGCCCCGCCCCCTACAGGTGAGCCCCACCCTCAGCCCCGCACAGGTGAGCCCCGCCCCCAGCCCCGCCCCGTACAGGTGAGCCCACTTGTGCCGAACTGACATATTTTTACACAAAGGGTCACAGCACCAAACCCTGAGGCCCAGAGTCTGACACAGCTTCAGCAGTGAGTGTAGTGAGCCACACACGCCCAGGAGGAAGTTTTGCTGCTTTACATGAATGTTGTTTTTTTTCCTGTTCTGATATGTCTGTGTGTATGTTTTACTCATCCAAATCTTGGAACGCCCTTAGAGGGAACTGTTGTTGCAATTTTGGGCGCTACAAAAATAAACTGAATTCAATTGAATTGAATTGAAGTTTGACCAAGTCACAGCCTTTATTATTTTGGGTTTTTTCCCGAGGCAAAAAAATTCAGTTGTTGGACCTGTTTGAATGTGTGTGTGCTGTAAGTGAGCTGCACTCTCAGTCTTCATCTGCAGATCTACAGAAACTAGAAGCTCTGAGCTTTAAAATGATGCGTCACACAAACCTGTGGGTCTGAGGTTTTCTTTAATAAGCTGTGACCTGTTTGTGTCACACACAGAATGAGGCCACAGGTTAAAGTCCAGTTTATGATCGTGCGTTAAAACATCTGAGCTGCACAAAGACCTCGAGGCAAAACTATAATGTCTGACTGTGTGTGTGTGTGTGTGTGTATCTGGCGTGTGTGTGTGTATCTGGTGTGTGTGTGTATCGTGTGTGTGTGTGTGTGTATCTGGCGTGTGTGTGTGTGTGTGTATCTGGCGTGTGTGTGTGTGTATCTGGCGTGTGTGTGTGTGTGTGTATCTGGCGTGTGTGTGTGTATCTGGCGTGTGTGTGTGTGTGTATCTGGCGTGTGTGTGTGTGTGTATCTGGCGTGTGTGTGTGTGTATCTGGTGTGTGTGTGTGTGTGTGTATCTGGCGTGTGTGTGTGTGTGTGTGTGTGTATCTGGCGTGTGTGTGTGTGTGTGTGTGTATCTGGCGTGTGTGTGTGTGTATCTGGCGTGTGTGTGTGTGTATCTGGCGTGTGTGTGTGTGTATCTGGCGTGTGTGTGTGTGTGTGTATCTGGTGTGTGTGTGTGTATCTGGCGTGTGTGTGTGTGTATCTGGCGTGTGTGTGTGTGTATCTGGCGTGTGTGTGTGTGTGTGTATCTGGCGTGTGTGTGTGTGTGTATCTGGTGTGTGTGTGTGTGTATCTGGTGTGTGTGTGTGTGTGTGTGTATCTGGCGTGTGTGTGTGTGTGTGTGTATCTGGCATGTGTGTGTGTGTGTATCTGGCATGTGTGTGTGTGTCTATCTGGCGTGTGTGTGTGTGTGTGTGTATCTGGCGTGTGTGTGTGTGTATCTGGCATGTGTGTGTGTATCTGGTGTGTGTGTGTGTATCTGGCGTGTGTGTGTGTGTGTGTATCTGGCGTGTGTGTGTGTGTGTTTTTGTGTTGTGTGTGTGTGTGTCTATCTGGCGTGTGTGTGTGTGTGTCTCTGGCGTGTGTGTGTGTGTATCTGGCGTGTGTGTGTGTGTGTGTATCTGGCGTGTGTGTGTGTGTATCTGGCGTGTGTGTGTGTATCTGGTGTGTGTGTATCTGGCGTGTGTGTGTGTGTATCTGGCGTGTGTGTGTGTGTATCTGGTGTGTGTGTATCTGGCGTGTGTGTGTGTGTATCTGGTGTGTGTGTGTGTGTATCTGGCGTGTGTGTGTGTGTATCTGGTGTGTGTGTGTGTGTGTGTATCTGGCGTGTGTGTGTGTGTATCTGGTGTGTGTGTGTGTGTGTATCGTGTGTGTGTGTATCTGGCGTGTGTGTGTGTGTATCTGGTGTGTGTGTGTGTGTATCTGGCGTGTGTGTGTATCTGGTGTGTGTGTGTGTGTATCTGGCGTGTGTGTGTATCTGGTGTGTGTGTGTGTGTGTATCTGGCGTGTGTGTGTGTGTGTGTATCTGGCGTGTGTGTGTGTATCTGGCGTGTGTGTGTGTATCTGGTGTGTGTGTGTGTATCTGGTGTGTGTGTGTGTGTCTGGTGTGTGTGTGTATCTGGCGTGTGTGTGTGTGTGTATCTGGCGTGTGTGTGTGTGTGTGTATCTGGCGTGTGTGTGTGTGTATCTGGCGTGTGTGTGTATCTGGCGTGTGTTTGTGTGTATCTGGCGTGTGTGTGTGTGTGTATCTGGCGTGTGTGTGTGTGTGTGTATCTGGCGTGTGTGTGTGTGTGTGTGTGTGTATCTGGCGTGTGTGTGTGTGTGTATCTGGTGTGTGTGTGTGTGTGTATCTGGTGTGTGTGTGTGTGTATCTGGCGTGTGTGTGTGTGTATCTGGTGTGTGTGTATCTGGTGTGTGTGTGTGTATCTGGCGTGTGTGTGTGTGTGTATCTGGCGTGTGTGTGTGTGTATCTGGTGTGTGTGTATCTGGCGTGTGTGTGTGTGTATCTGGTGTGTGTGTATCTGGCGTGTGTGTGTATCTGGTGTGTGTGTGTGTGTATCTGGCGTGTGTGTGTATCTGGTGTGTGTGTATTCAGGTGTGCGTGTGTAGATCTGGTGTGTGTGTGCGTGCGTGTATCTGGTGTGTGTGTATCTGGTGTGTGTGTGTGTGTGTATCTGGCGTGTGTGTGTGTATCTGGTGTGTGTGTGTGTATCTGGCGTGTGTGTGTGTGTGTGTCTATCTGGTGTGTGTGTATCTGGCGTGTGTGTGTGTGTGTATCTGGTGTGTGTGTGTATCTGGTGTGTGTGTGTGTGTATCTGGCGTGTGTGTGTGTGTGTGTGTGTGTGTGTGTGTGTGTGTGTGTGTGTGTGTTCAGGTTCAGTGGGACTCTCTGGGCCGGACTTACTGGGTTCATTGGCACATGTTGGACATCGTGAGCTCCGCCCCAAAGACCTCAGACCAGACCAAGAACCCGACCGGACCCGAGTCCAGACCCGAGTCCAGACCCGAGTCCAGACCCGAGTCCAGACCCGAGTCCAGACCTGAGTCCAGACCCGAGTCCAAGGAGACCCGGAAGGACCAGGGGCTGCCCACAGGTGAGACACACACACACAATACACACACACTATACACACACTATACACACACTCACATTATACACACACTATACACACACACACACACTATACACACACACACACACTACACACACTATACACACACACACACACTACACACACACACACACACTATACACACACACACTATACACACACACACTATACACACACACACACTATACACACACACACTATACACACACTATACACACACACACTATACACACACACACACACACACACACTATACACACACACACACTATACACACACACTATACACACACACACACACTATACACACACACACACTATACACACACACACTATACACACACACACACTATACACACACACACTATACACACACACACACTATACACACACACACACTATACACACACACACACTATACACACACACACACTATACACACACACACACTATACACACACACACACACACTATACACACACACACACTATACACACACACACACTATACACACACACACACTATACACACACACACACACACACTTGGCTCTTTCAGTCTAACAGAATCGTGTCGGTTTTTGCTCCTAATCTCAACCCGACTGACGAGTTCACGTTGAAAATCAGAGCGTTCAGAACCAACTGACCCGTGACGACACAGGGCGGGTTCATCCGGGTCACAGGGCGGGTTCATCCGGGTCACAGGGCGGGTTCATCCGGGTCACGGCGGGTTCATCCGGGTCACAGCGGGTTCATCCGGGTCACAGGGCGGGTTCATCCGGGTCACAGCGGGTTCATCCGGGTCACAGGGCGGGTTCATCCGGGTCACAGCGGGTTCATCCGGGTCACAGCGGGCTCATCCGGGTCACAGGGCGGGTTCATCCGGGTCACGGCGGGTTCATCCGGGTCACGGCGGGTTCATCCGGTCACGGCGGGTTCATCCGGTCACGGCGGGTTCATCCGGGTCACGGCGGGTTCATCCTGGTCACAGGGCGGGTTCTTCCGGTCACGGCGGGTTCATCCGGGTCACAGCGGGTTCATCCGGGTCACGGCGGGTTCATCCGGGTCACGGCGGGTTCATCCGGGTCACGGCGGGTTCATCCGGTCACGGCGGGTTCATCCGGGTCACGGCGGGTTCATCCGGGTCACGGCGGGTTCATCCGGTCACGGCGGGTTCATCCGGTCACGGCGGGTTCATCCGGGTCACAGCGGGTTCATCCGGGTCACAGCGGGTTCATCCGGGTCACGGCGGGTTCATCCGGGTCACAGCGGGTTCATCCGGGTCACGGGCGCTAAAATAAACAAACCTGACGTGGAAAAGTCTGTTTCAGTCTTTAGTCTTTTGCTTTAGATTCAGATTTTATAATAACACAGACTTTTCCTCAGCCTCAGGTCGTTTCTCAGCCTCAGGTCGTTTCTCAGCCTCAGGTCGTTTCTCTTCTCTAGTTTTTCACTAATTTTAGAAATAAACTCACACAAATGAAACTGTCACAGCACAAAACAGCACAAACCAAATACAAACGTTTGACATCATTTTCTTCTGTTTTGAGGCTGTTTCACATTCTGAGGTTCTGGACGACGTCATCGACCAAAATAAAACTGAAGATCTGAAGAATCAGAATCACAAACTAAACGTTTTGCAGCACAAACGACTGAGTTTTTATAGGTTTGAGTTTGAGGCGACTTCAGGTCGACCCGACACCAACAGACCTGAAAACAGCTTCAGAGGCCAGTGCTGTTCCTGTTGTGTAACTGTTCTCTCTGCTCTTTGTCTCTCTCTGCTCTTTCTCTCTCTGCTCTTTCTCTCTCTGCTCTTTCTCTCTCTGCTCTTTCTCTCTCTGCTCTTTCTCTCTGCTCTTTCTCTCTCTCTGCTCTTTCTCTCTCTGCTCTTTCTCTCTGCTCTTTCTCTCTCTGCTCTTTCTCTCTCTGCTCTTTCTCTCTCTGCTCTTTCTCTCTGCTCTTTCTCTCTCTCTGCTCTTTCTCTCTCTCTGCTCTTTCTCTTTGCTCTTTCTCTCTCTGCTCTTTCTCTCTGCTCTTTCTCTCTCTCTGCTCTTTCTCTCTCTCTGCTCTTTCTCTCTCTGCTCTTTCTCTCTCTGCTCTTTCTCTGCTCTTTCTCTCTGCCCTTTCTCTCTCTGCTCTTTCTCTCTGCTCTTTCTCTCTCTGCTCTTTCTCTCTCTGCTCTTTTTCTCTCTGCTCTTTCTCTCTCTGCTCTTTCTCTTTGCTCTTTTTCTTTCTGCTCTTTTTCTCTCTGCTCTTTGTCTCTCTGCTCTTTTTCTCTCTGCTCTTTTTCTCTCTGCTCTTTGTCTCTCTGCTCTTTTTCTTTCTGCTCTTTCTCTCTGCTCTTTCTCTCTCTCTGCTCTTTTTCTTTCTGCTCTTTTTCTCTCTGCTCTTTGTCTCTCTGCTCTTTTTCTCTCTACTCTTTGTCTCTCTGCCCTTTCTCTCTCTGCTCTTTCTCTCTGCTCTTTCTCTCTCTGCTCTTTCTCTCTCTGCTCTTTTTCTCTCTGCTCTTTCTCTCTCTGCTCTTTCTCTCTCTTTGCTCTTTTTCTTTCTGCTCTTTTTCTCTCTGCTCTTTGTCTCTCTGCTCTTTTTCTCTCTGCTCTTTTTCTCTCTGCTCTTTGTCTCTCTGCTCTTTTTCTCTCTGCTCTTTCTCTCTGCTCTTTCTCTCTCTCTGCTCTTTTTCTTTCTGCTCTTTTTCTCTCTGCTCTTTTTCTCTCTGCTCTTTTTCTCTCTACTCTTTGTCTCTCTGCTCTTTCTTTCTGCTCTTTCTCTCTCTGTTCGTCGTCAGAGCCGCTGTTGCTCCGCTCCTCCCTCTACACCTGCCCGTACCTGAGCACAGGTGAGCAGAAGGGGGCGGAGCTTAGCACAAGTGAGTGGTGGGAGCTGCTGTTCTTCGTGCGGCGGCTGGAGGCGGGGCATCAGGAGCAGGTGCGGCGCCTCCTGCAGAGGGCGCTACAGGTGAGTACGCCGATGACCTCTGACCCCTAAGCCCCGCCCCCCACCCACCGGCGCTCTCTGATTGGCTGTTCCCCAGGAGGCGGAGCTGGACGACGACGCGCTGATCGGTCTGAGCGTGCCCATCTCCGTGGCGACGCAGGTGCTGCACTTCCTGGAGCAGCACCTGCCGGCGCCGAGTCTGAAGGAGCTGCAGAGGGCGAGCGGCGCCACCAAACTGCGAGGGGCACAGGCTCAGGGTACGTATGGGCACAGACTCGGGGTACTTACGGGCACAGACTCAGGGGGCGTATGGGCACAGACTCGGGGTACTTATGGGCACAGGCTCGGGGTACGTATGGGCACAGACTCGGGGTACTTATGGGCACAGGCTCAGGGGACGTACGGGCACAGGCTCGGGGTACTTACGGGCACAGACTCAGGGGGCGTACGGGCACAGACTCGGGGTACTTACGGGCACAGACTCGGGGGTACTTACGGGCACAGATTCGGGGGGGCGTACGGGCACAGACTCAGGGGGCGTATGGGCACAGACTCAGGGGGCGTATGTGCACAGACTCGGGGGGCGTACGGGCACAGACTCAAGGGGGCGTACGGGCACAAACTCGGGGTACGTACGGGCACAAACTCGGGGGGGCGTACAGGCACAGACTTGGGCACAGACTTGGGGGACATACGGGCACAGACTCGGGGGACATACTGGCACAGACTCGGGGGGCGTACGGCACAGACTCGGGGGGCGTACGGCACAGACTCGGGGGGCGTACGGCACAGACTCGGGGGGCGTACGGCACAGACTTCAGGTCGAGCTCTAAACCCTGGACCTGCTCCTGGTTTTTCAGGTTCCTCCTCGGACCTTCGTTCTCCCGACGCGTCTCTGGAGTCGGCCTCAAAAAAACCCAAGACCGAGACCCAGGTCCAGACCGAGGTCCAGGTCCAGACCGAGGTCCAGATCCAGACCGAGGTCCAGGTCCAGACCGAGGCGCCTTCTGAGGACTTCCCCCCAGACCTGGAGCAAACCATCTCAGGTGAGTCCCACAGGTCTGTGGAACCCAGAGGAACCCTGTGGACCCCAGAGGAACTCTGAGGAACCCTGTGGACCCCAGAGGAACCCTGTGGACCCCAGAGGAACTCTGAGGAACCCTGTGGACCCCAGAGGAACCCTGTGGACCCCAGAGGAACTCTGAGAAACTCAGAGGAACTCTGAGGAACCCAGAGGAACTCTGAGGAACTCTGTGTTCTGTGTGCAGTGTTGTCGGAGCGCGTGCGGGAGAAGAAGTCGGTCCTGGAGCGTTTGTCGGAGACGGTGACAGTTCTTCAGGCGGAGCAGAAGGCCCCGGCTTCAGGAGGAGGTTCCAGTTTTCCTAGTTCCGCTCTCGGTCTCCAGCTCGCGGCCGTGGTCCTGATGATCCGGACTCTGGATCAGGACTCTACAGAGCGAGGCAAGACCTTCACCGAGACCACGGCCAGGTACGACTAAAGCCACACTGTGGGTTTTTACAGGATCTGGTCCCTGGTCTGGTTCCTGGTCTTTGGTCTGGTCTCTGGTCTCTGGTCTCTGGTCTCTGGTCTCTGGTCTGGTCTCTGGTCTGGTCCCTGGTCTCTGGTCTCTGGACTCTGGTCACTGGTCTCTGGTCTCTGGTCTCTGGTCTCTGGTCTCTGGTCTCTGGTCTCTGGTCTCTGGACTCTGGTCTGGTCTCTGGTCACTGGTCTCTGGACTCTGGTCTCTGGACTCTGGTCTCTGGTCTCTGGACTCTGGTCTCTGGTCACTGGTCACTGGTCTCTGGTCACTGGTCACTGGACTCTGGTCTCTGGTCTCTGGTCTCTGGACTCTGGTCTCTGGTCTCTGGTCTGGTCTCTGGTCACTGGTCTCTGGTGTCTGGACTCTGGTCTCTGGTCTCTGGACTCTGGTCTCTGGACTCTGGACTCTGGTCTCTGGTCTCTGGTCTCTGGTCTCTGGTCTGGTCTCTGGACTCTGGTCTCTGGACTCTGGTCTCTGGTCTCTGGTCTGGTCTCTGGTCTCTGGTCTCTGGACTCTGGTCTCTGGTCTCTGGACTCTGGTCTCTGGTCTCTGGTCTGGTCTCTGGTCTCTGGTCTCTGGACTCTGGTCTCTGGACTCTGGTCTCTGGTCTCTGGTCTCTGGTCTCTGGTCTCTGGTCTCTGGTCTGGTCTCTGGTCTCTGGTCTCTGGACTCTGGTCTCTGGACTCTGGACTCTGGTCTCTGGTCTCTGGTCTCTGGTCTCTGGTCTGGTCTCTGGTCTCTGGTCTCTGGTCTCTGGTCTCTGGTCTGGTCTCTGGTCTCTGGTCTCTGGTCTGGTCTCTGGTCTGGTCTCTGGTCTCTGGTCTCTGGTCTCTGGTCTCTGGTCCGGTCTCTGACCCGGTCTCTGGTCTGGTCCAGGTCCCGGGTCCTGGAGCTCCTCGTGGACTTCCTGTCGGGTCCGTCGGAGGTTCTGGTCTGGTCGAGTCTCCGGTTGCTGCGGCGACTCGTGCTGAAGTTTGATTGGACGGAACCGTTTTGCACCGGGGGTGGAGCCTGTGCCGTCTTGAGCGCCATGAAAGGGCATGAAGGAAGTGTGAGGGTCCAGCAGGGGGCGCTGGAGGTACTATACACACTATACACACACTATACACACTATACACACTATACACACACTATACACACTATACACACTATACACACACTATACACACACTATACACACTATACACACAATATACACACTATACACACTATACACACTATACACACACTATACACACACTATACACACTATACACACACTATACACACACTATACACACTATACACACTATACACACACTATACACACTATACACACACTATACACACACTATACACACTATACACACACTATACACACTATACACACACTATACACACACTATACACACTATACACACTATACACACACTATACACACTATACACACACTATACACACTATACACACACTATACACACACTATACACACTATACACACTATACACACTATACACACACTATACACACTATACACACTATACACACACTATACACACTATACACACACTATACACACACTATACACACTATACACACTATACACACACTATACACACTATACACACTATACACACTATACACACACTATACACACTATACACACACTATACACACTATACACACTATACACACACTATACACACTATACACACTATACACACACTATACACACTATACACACTATACACACTATACACACTATACACACTATACACACACTATACACACTATACACACTATACACACACTATACACACTATACACACTATACACACACTATACACACTATACACACACTATACACACACTATACACACTATACACACTATACACACTATACACACTATACACACACTATACACACTATACACACACTATACACACTATACACACTATACACACACTATACACACTATACACACTATACACAATCTATACACACTATACACACTATATACACTATACACACACTATACACACTATACCCACTATACACACTATACACACTATACACTATACACACTATACACACTATACACACACTATACACACTATACACACACTATACACACTATACACACTATACACACTATACACACTATACACACTATATACACACTATACACACTATACACACACTATACACACACTATACACACTATACACACTATACACACACTATACACACTATACACACTATACACACACTATACACACTATACACACACTATACACACTATACACACACTATACACACTATACACACTATACACTATACACACTATACACACACACTATACACACACTATACACACTATACACACTATACACACTATACACACACACTATACACACACTATACACACTATACACACTATACACACTATACACTATACACACTATACACACTATACACACTATACACACTATACACACACTATACACACTATACACACTATACACACACTGTACACACTATACACACTATACACACACTGTACACACTATACACACTATACACACACTATACACACTATACACACTATACACACTATACACACTATACACACTATACACACTATACACACTATACACACTATACACACTATACACACACTATACACACTATACACACTATACACACACTATACACACACTATACACACACTATACACACTATACACACTATACACACACTATACACACTATACACACTATACACACTATACACACTATACACACTATACACACACTATACACACTATACACACTATACACACACTATACACACTATACACACACTATACACACTATACACACTATACACACTATACACACACTATACACACTATACACACACTATACACACACTATACACACTATACACACTATACACACTATACACACACTATACACACACTATACACACTATACACACACTATACACACTATACACACACTATACACACTATACACACTATACACACTATACACACACTATACACACTATACACACTATACACACTATACACACTATACACACTGGGTCCAGGGGGGGGCGCTGGAGGTCAGAGGACACATACAGACATAATACATGTACAGAGTCTATGGTTTAATATATATGAATATAAACGTATACAGAGTCTATGGTTTAATATATATGAATATAAACATATACAGAGTCTATGGTTTAATATATACGAATATAAACACATACAGAGTCTGTGGTTTAATATATATGAATATAAACATATACAGAGTCTGTGGTTTAATATATATGAATATAAACATATACAGAGTCTGTGGTTTAATATATATGAATATAAACATATACAGAGTCTATGGTTTAATATATACGAATATAAACACATACAGAGTCTATGGTTTAATATATATGAATATAAACATATACAGAGTCTATGGTTTAATATATATGAATATAAACATATACAGAGTCTATGGTTTAATATATACGAATATAAACACATACAGAGTCTGTGGTTTAATATATATATGAATATAAACATATACAGAGTCTGTGGTTTAATATATATGAATATAAACGTATACAGAGTCTATGGTTTAATATATATGAATATAAACATATACAGAGTCTGTGGTTTAATATATATGAATATAAACATATACAGAGTCTATGGTTTAATATATATGAATATAAACATATACAGAGTCTATGGTTTAATATATATGAATATAAACATATACAGAGTCTATGGTTTAATATATATGAATATAAACATATACAGAGTCTATGGTTTAATATATATGAATATAAACATATACAGAGTCTGTGGTTTAATATATATGAATATAAACATATACAGAGTCTATGGTTTAATATATATGAATATAAACATATACAGAGTCTGTGGTTTAATATATATGAATATAAACATATACAGAGTCTATGGTTTAATATATATGAATATAAACATATACAGAGTCTGTGGTTTAATATATATGAATATAAACATATACAGAGTCTGTGGTTTAATATATATGAATATAAACATATACAGAGTCTGTGGTTTAATATATATGAATATAAACATATACAGAGTCTGTGGTTTAATATATATGAATATAAACATATACAGAGTCTGTGGTTTAATATATATGAATATAAACATATACAGAGTCTGTGTTTTAATATATATGAATATAAACATATACAGAGTCTGTGGTTTAATATATATGAATATAAACATATACAGAGTCTATGGTTTAATATATATGAATATAAACATATACAGAGTCTGTGGTTTAATATATATGAATATAAACATATACAGAGTCTGTGGTTTAATATATATGAATATAAACATATACAGAGTCTGTGGTTTTAATATATATGAATATAAACATATACAGAGTCTGTGGTTTAATATATATGAATATAAACATATACAGAGTCTGTGGTTTAATATATATGAATATAAACATATACAGAGTCTGTGGTTTAATATATATGAATATAAACATATACAGAGTCTGTGGTTTAATATATATGAATATAAACATATACAGAGTCTATGGTTTAATATATATGAATATAAACATATACAGAGTCTATGGTTTAATATATATGAATATAAACATATACAGAGTCTATGGTTTAATATATATGAATATAAACATATACAGAGTCTATGGTTTAATATATATGAATATAAACATATACAGAGTCTGTGGTTTAATATATATGAATATAAACATATACAGAGTCTGTGGTTTAATATATATGAATATAAACATATACAGAGTCTGTGGTTTAATATATATGAATATAAACATATACAGAGTCTGTGGTTTAATATATATGAATATAAACATATACAGAGTCTGTGGTTTAATATATATGAATATAAACATATACAGAGTCTATGGTTTAATATATATGAATATAAACATATACAGAGTCTATGGTTTAATATATATGAATATAAACATATACAGAGTCTATGGTTTAATATATATGAATATAAACATATACAGAGTCTATGGTTTAATATATATGAATATAAACATATACAGAGTCTGTGGTTTAATATATATGAATATAAACATATACAGAGTCTATGGTTTAATATATATGAATATAAACATATACAGAGTCTGTGGTTTAATATATATGAATATAAACATATACAGAGTCTATGGTTTAATATATATGAATATAAACATATACAGAGTCTGTGGTTTAATATATATGAATATAAACATATACAGAGTCTATGGTTTAATATATATGAATATAAACATATACAGAGTCTATGGTTTAATATATATGAATATAAACATATACAGAGTCTATGGTTTTAATATATATGAATATAAACATATACAGAGTCTATGGTTTAATATATATGAATATAAACATATACAGAGTCTATGGTTTAATATATATGAATATAAACATATACAGAGTCTATGGTTTAATATATATGAATATAAACATATACAGAGTCTGTGGTTTTAATATATATGAATATAAACATATACAGAGTCTATGGTTTAATATATATGAATATAAACATATACAGAGTCTGTGGTTTTAATATATATGAATATAAACATATACAGAGTCTATGGTTTAATATATATGAATATAAACATATACAGAGTCTATGGTTTAATATAACATATACAGAGTCTATGGTTTAATATATATGAATATAAACATATACAGAGTCTATGGTTTAATATATATGAATATAAACATATACAGAGTCTATGGTTTAATATATATGAATATAAACATATACAGAGTCTATGGTTTAATATATATGAATATAAACATATACAGAGTCTATGGTTTAATATATATGAATATAAACATATACAGAGTCTATGGTTTAATATATATGAATATAAACATATACAGAGTCTATGGTTTAATATATATGAATATAAACATATACAGAGTCTATGGTTTAATATATATATGAATATAAACACATACAGAGTCTATGGTTTAATATATATGAATATAAACATATACAGAGTCTATGGTTTAATATATATGAATATAAACATATACAGAGTCTATGGTTTAATATATATATGAATATAAACACATACAGAGTCTATGGTTTAATATATATGAATATAAACATATACAGAGTCTATGGTTTAATATATATGAATATAAACATATACAGAGTCTATGGTTTAATATATATGAATATAAACATATACAGAGTCTATGGTTTAATATATATGAATATAAACATATACAGAGTCTATGGTTTAATATATATATGAATATAAACATATACAGAGTCTATGGTTTAATATATATGAATATAAACATATACAGAGTCTATGGTTTAATATATATGAATATAAACATATACAGAGTCTATGGTTTAATATATATGAATATAAACATATACAGAGTCTATGGTTTAATATATATGAATATAAACATATACAGAGTCTATGGTTTAATATATATGAATATAAACATATACAGAGTCTATGGTTTAATATATATGAATATAAACATATACAGAGTCTATGGTTTAATATATATGAATATAAACATATACAGAGTCTATGGTTTAATATATATGAATATAAACATATACAGAGTCTATGGTTTAATATATATGAATATAAACATATACAGAGTCTGTGGTTTAATATATATGAATATAAACATATACAGAGTCTATGGTTTAATATATATGAATATAAACATATACAGAGTCTGTGGTTTAATATATATGAATATAAACATATACAGAGTCTATGGTTTAATATATATGAATATAAACATATACAGAGTCTGTGGTTTAATATATATGAATATAAACATATACAGAGTCTATGGTTTAATATATATGAATATAAACATATACAGAGTCTGTGGTTTAATATATATGAATATAAACATATACAGAGTCTATGGTTTAATATATATGAATATAAACACATACAGAGTCTATGGTTTAATATATACGAATATAAACACATACAGAGTCTATGGTTTAATATATATGAATATAAACATATACAGAGTCTGTGGTTTAATATATATGAATATAAACATATACAGAGTCTATGGTTTAATATATATATGAATATAAACATATACAGAGTCTGTGGTTTAATATATATGAATATAAACATATACAGAGTCTGTGGTTTAATATATATGAATATAAACATATACAGAGTCTGTGGTTTAATATATATGAATATAAACATATACAGAGTCTGTGGTTTAATATATATGAATATAAACATATACAGAGTCTGTGGTTTAATATATATGAATATAAACATATACAGAGTCTGTGGTTTAATATATATGAATATAAACATATACAGAGTCTGTGGTTTAATATATATGAATATAAACATATACAGAGTCTGTGGTTTAATATATATGAATATAAACATATACAGAGTCTGTGGTTTAATATATATGAATATAAACATATACAGAGTCTGTGGTTTTAATATATATGAATATAAACATATACAGAGTCTGTGGTTTAATATATATGAATATAAACATATACAGAGTCTGTGGTTTAATATATATGAATATAAACATATACAGAGTCTGTGGTTTAATATATATGAATATAAACATATACAGAGTCTGTGGTTTAATATATATGAATATAAACATATACAGAGTCTGTGGTTTAATATATATGAATATAAACATATACAGAGTCTGTGGTTTAATATATATGAATATAAACATACACAGAGTCTGTGGTTTAATATATATGAATATAAACATATACAGAGTCTATGGTTTAATATATACGAATATAAACATATACAGAGTCTGTGGTTTAATATATATGAATATAAACATATACAGAGTCTGTGGTTTAATATATATGAATATAAACATATACAGAGTCTGTGGTTTAATATATATGAATATAAACATATACAGAGTCTGTGGTTTAATATATATGAATATAAACATATACAGAGTCTGTGGTTTAATATATATGAATATAAACATATACAGAGTCTGTGGTTTTAATATATATGAATATAAACATATACAGAGTCTGTGGTTTAATATATATGAATATAAACATATACAGAGTCTGTGGTTTAATATATATGAATATAAACATATACAGAGTCTGTGGTTTAATATATATGAATATAAACATATACAGAGTCTATGGTTTAATATATATGAATATAAACATATACAGAGTCTGTGTTCAGTCCCTGACTAAAGTCTTGTCTTTTATCCATTTTGTAGAAACTAAAGTTTATAATCTGACTGTAAATGAATCGATTGGTTTCAGAAATGTCTCATATGAAAGTAAAACCTCCCACATTCTGCTCAATGTACTCAAATAAATTTGCTTCACTGAAGAAACTTTGATCATTTAATGAACACAAAGGTCAGATTTAGGCAGGACAAAAGTTTTGTCGCCTACAGAAAATTGAACAAATAATTTACTTCAAATACAAAAATCTGTTGCATAACGTCAGTGAATTAAGTAGTGGTGCTGTGAGCTCCATATTTAATATCTTGTATGACTTCCATGAGCTGAAGGACTTCATCCATGTGGTTCCACAATGATTCATACAGTTTGTTGATGAAGTCATCAGGAATAGCAAAGAAAGCGTCTCACAGCCTCCAGAGTTCCTCCAGGTTCTTTGGTTGTTCCTTCCGTGCTTCCTCTTTCATTCTACCCCAGACCTGCTCAGTGATGTTCATGTCTGGTGACTGGGCCAGTCCTGGAGCACCTTGATCTTCTTCTCCTTGAGGAACTTTGATGTAGAGATAGAAGTATGTGATGGAGCACCATCCTGCTGCAAAATGTGACCCCTTTTATGGTTGGGAATGTAAGAGGTGCTAATACTTCTTGATATTTTAGGATATTGATATTTCCTTCCACCCTGCAAATGTCTCCCACACCCCCATACTGGATGTAACCCCAGACCAGGAGTTTTCCTCCACCAAACTGAACTGTTTTCTGGGTGAATCTTGGATCCATGTGGGCTCCAGTAGGTCTCCTGCAATATTTGCGACGGCTGTGATGTAATTCAACCGAGGATTCATCTGAGAAATCCACCTTCTGCCACTTTTCCAGGGTCCATCCTTTTAGCAGGCTGTGGGCCTTGGCAAATGCCACACGGTTTTTTAATTGCCTTTTGTTTAGTGCTGGTTTCTGTGCACTGATTCCACCATGGAGGCCATTTCCAGACAGAATTCTACAAACTGTTCTGGTTGACACAGGGACTTGAGGTGACCAGGCCTGGTGGAGCTCTGCTGCAGTGGAAAAGGGGCCTTGGATTTTCAAATCACCAAACGGTCCTCCTGAGCAGTTGTCTTGCGGGGTCTGCTGGACCTGGGCTTGTCAAAAACATCTCCAGTCTTTTCAGATCTTTGTCTTATTCTTTGTACTTGACGCTGAGACACATTGAAGGTGTCGGCCACCTCAGCAGTGGATCTGGTCTTCAGCCTCTTGATCATTAACGCTTTGGTCTCAGGGTGGATCTTAGGCAGGTTGTCAGAGGTCAAGTTGCAGTTGATGTGAGGGTCTGGTGTGCTGGGGTTCTCAGTTGATGTGAGGGTCTGGTGTGCTGGGGTTCTTTTTATACTCACCCACTAAGTGACTGATCAGTAACTGATCACAGGTGAGGCTGGAATCTAGGACTGGGTGCATCATGTGACAAGGAGACAAATCTGACCTTTGTGTTCAGTAAATGATCAAAGTTTCTTCAGTGAAGCAAATTTATTTTCGTACATTGAGCAGAATGTGGGAGGTTTTACTTTCATATGAGACATTTCTGAAACCAATCGATTCATTTACAGTCAGATTATAAACTTCTGTTTCTACAAAATGGATAAAAGACAAGACTTTTGTCAGGGACTGAGAGTGTGAATAGTACAAACTGTACAAACACACTCACAGTTATCCCCCGCTCCTCCTCCTCCTCCCCCTCCTCCCCCTCCTCCCCCCCATCCTCCTCCTCCCCCTCCTCCCCCCCTCCTCCTCCTCCTCTCCTCCTCCTCCTCCTCCTCCTCCTCCTCCTGCTCCCCCCTCCTCCTCCTCCCCCTCCCCCTCCTCCCCATCCTCCTCCTCCCCCCATCCTCCTCCTCCTCCCCTCCTCCTCCTCCTCCCCATCCTCCCCCTCCTCCTCCTCCCCCGCCCCCCCCCTCCTCAGGTGCTGCAGCTGGTCACAGGTGTGGGCAGTGCGCCCCCTGTGGCCGAGGGGCAGGTGGTGCGGCAGGTTTTCGCCAGCATCAGCTCGGCCACGCCCCCCGGCTCTAGCGGGCTCCTGGGGGCGGTGCCCGCCGCCCTGCGCCTCCTGCTGCGCCACCACAGTAGAGAGAGGCCGGAGGAGGCGCGGCCCAAGGCCCGGGACCCGGAGGAGGCGCTTGGGCCCCGGGGCCCGGAGCCCGTGCTCTCCCGCCTGGAGTCTGCGCGCTCCGGCCTCAGCCTGGTGCGGGACCTGAAGGGGAGGCGCTCGGTGCTGGAGGAGGCGCGCAGCAGCCTGCACCCCGTCAGGTCTGTGCTGCAGGAGGAGATCCCGGAGGAGGACGGGTCGGAGCAGATCCGGGTCGGGCTCCTGGTCCTGTCCTGGCTCCTGTCGCACTCGGAGCTGAAGGAGGCGCTGGAGGCGAGTGAGCTCCGCTCCGTCCTGCAGGAGTGCGTCACTGAGCACGTGCAGCCGGCGCTCGCACTGAGCGTGCTCAGAACGCTGTCCACAGGTGAGTGCTGAACGATCCTGGACCGGGCAGGATCCTAGTCCGGGCTAGATCCTAGTCCGGGCTAGATCCTAGTCCGGGCTAGATCCTAGTCCGGTTCAAGCCTGACCCAGTCCCTCTCTCAGACCAGGACCTGGACTTGCCCGAGTCCCAGGTCCGGACTCTGGTGTCAGGGCTGAAGGAGCCCGGAGCGTCGAAGGAGGTGATCCAGACTCTGGAGAAGCTTCTGTGCGACACAGCACCACAAGAGGGTGCCCTGAGGGAGGTGAGGACTGCACCTCCTCCTCTGCACCTGCTCCTCTGCACCCCTGCACCCCCTCTCTCCTAACTCCTCCCCTCTCTCCTCTCCTCTCTCCTAACTCCTCCCCTCCTAACTCCTCCCTCTGGTCAGGTGACTCAGGACGCTGACGTCTTATTGGACGTCGTGAGTCTTTTGGAGTCGCAGAAATCAGACAAATCGTCGTGTTTGTCTCTGCTGAGGTGAGCCCGCCCCCCGAGCGCTCCCATTGGCCCGTGCCCCTCTGTTCTCTGCTCTGATTGGCCGTTTCCCCTGCAGGATTCTGGGGAAACTCTTGGACAGTTTTGACGAGGATTATCCGTGGCACCGGGTCATCGAGTCGAGTCTGAACGTGCTGAGCCTGCACCTGCCCGACCTCAAGGTGAGACCGGGTTCAGACCGGGTTCAGACCGGGTTCAGACCGGGTTCAGACCGGGTTCAGACCGGATTTAGACCGGGTTCAGACTGGGTTTAGGCCTGGTTTAGTCCCGGTTTAGACCTGGTTCAATCCTGGTTCAGTCCTGGTTTGGACCCGGTTTAGACCTTGGTCTCCTGTGGTTTGGGTCTGGTCCTGACCCGGTTCTGCTCTGGTTCTTCTCTGGTTCTTCTCTGGTCCTGCTCCGGTCCTGCTCCGGTCCTGACCTGGTCCTGACCCGGTCCTGCTCCGGTCCTGACCCGGTCCTGCTCCGGTCCTGCTCCGGTCCTGCTCCGGTCCTGCTCCGGTCCTGACCCGGTCCTGACCCGGTTCTGGTGCAGCTGTGCCAGGCGGCTGTGGGGCTCCTGTTCCGGTTGGCGTCTCTGGATAAGGACCTCGGGGTTATGATGGTCTGGTTCGGGGCCGGGCCGGTTCTGGACCGAGTCCTGGAGAAACACGAGTCCCTGAAGAAGACGTCGGACCTGAAGGACCTGATCCAAGACCTGAGCCCCATCTCCATCTTGTACAAGAGCCTGGGGTCCAGCGTGTTGTCGGGCTGCCTGCAGGTCCATACACACATGAACCATACACACACTGAACCATACACACACAGAACCATACACACACTGAACCATACACACACTGAACCATACACATGAACCATACACACACTGAACCATACACACATGAACCATACACACACTGAACCATACACACACTGAACCATACACACACTGAACCATACACACACTGAACCATACACACATGAACCATACACACACTGAACCATACACACATGAACCATACACACATGAACCATACACACATGAACCATACACACACTGAACCATACACACACAGAACCATACACACACTGAACCATACACACATGAACCATACACACATGAACCATACACACACTGAACCATACACACACTGAACCATACACACACTGAACCATACACACATGAACCATACACACTGAACCATACACACACAGAACCATACACACACTGAACCATACACACATGAACCATACACACACTGAACCATACACACATGAACCATACACACATGAACCATACACACATGAACCATACACACACTGAACCATACACGCACAGAACCATACACACACTGAACCATACACACACTGAACCATACACACACTGAACCATACAACCATACACACACTGAACCATACACACATGAACCATACACACACTGAACCATACACACAGAACCATACACACACTGAACCATACACACACTGAACCATACACACATGAACCATACACACACTGAACCATACACACACTGAACCATACACACATGAACCATACACACACTGAACCATACACACACTGAACCATACACACACTGAACCATACACACAGAACCATACACACACTGAATGATACACACACTGAACCATACACACAGAACCATACACACACTGAATGATACACACACTGAACCATACACACATGAACCATACACACTGAACCATACACACACTGAACCATACACACATGAACCATACACACACTGAACCATACACACACTGAACCATACACACACTGAACCATACAACCATACACACACTGAACCATACACACACAGAACCATACACACACTGAACCATACACACATGAACCACACACACACTGAACCATACAACCATACACACACTGAACCATACACACACTGAACCATACACACACAGAACCATACACACAGAACCATACACACACTGAACCATACACACTGAACCATAAACACTATACACGCTGAACCATACACACGCTGAACCATACACACGCAGAACCATACACACACTGAACCATACACACTGAACCATACACACTATACACATACAACCATACACAATGAACCATACACACTATACACACAACCATACACACACAACCATACACACTATTCACACACTCTGTACACACACACACACCTGTAACACACACACAGAACAATACACACAGTGAACCATACACACAGTGAACCATACCCATACACAGAACCATACACACACTGAACCATACACACTATACACACTGAACCATACACACGCTGAACCATACAAACGCTGAACCATACACACACTGAACCATACACACACTGAACCATACACACTATACACACTGAACCATACACACGCTGAACCATACACACGCTGAACCATACACACACTGAACCATACACACACTGAACCATACACACTGAACCATACACACGCTGAACCATACACACTATACACGCTGAACCATACACACGCTGAACCATACACGCGCTGAACCATACACACACTGAACCATACATACACACAGAACCATACACACACTGAACCATACACACTGAACCATACACACACTGAACCATACACACTATACACATACAACCATACACAATGAACCATACACACTATACACACAACCATACACACACAACCATACACACTATTCACACACTCTGTACACACACACACACACCTGTAACACACACACAGAACCATACACACAGAACCATACACACAGTGAACCATACACACAGTGAACCATACACACAGTGAACCATACCCATACACTGAACCATACACACCATACACACTATACCTACACAACCATACACACTCTGTACACACACACTATACACACACAGAACCACACACACAACACATTCGTTTGTAGTCCCGGTCCCGGTCCTGGTCCCGGTCCTGGTCCCGGTCTTCATTCCTCCTGTGGTTCTGCAGCTGGTCCTGGGTCAGATCGAGGAGCATCGTCGTTCTCATCGTCCGATCAACATCCCACTGTTCGACGTGTTCCTGCGACACCTGTGCAAAGGTAACACCTGCCGCACCTGTCACACCTGTGCAAAGGTAACACCTGCCGCACCTGTCACACCTGCCACACCTGTGCAAAGGTAACACCTGCCGCACCTGTGACACCTGTGCAAAGGTAACACCTGCCGCACCTGTGACACCTGCCACACCTGTGCAAAGGTAACACCTGCCACACCTGCGACACCTGTGCAAAGGTAACACCTGTCACACCTGCCGCACCTGCCACACCTGTGCAAAGGTAACACCTGTCACACCTGTGACACCTGTGCAAAGGTAACACCTGCCGCACCTGTCACACCTGCGATACCTGTGCAAAGGTAACACCTGCTGCACCTGTGACACCTGTGCAAAGGTAACACCTGCCGCACCTGTCGCACCAGCCGCACCTACCACACCTGTGCAAAGGTAACACCTGCCACACCAGCCGCACCTGCCACACCTGTGCAAAGGTAACACCTGCCACACTTGTCACACCTGTGCAAAGGTAACACCTGCCGCACCTGTCACACCTGTGACACCTGTGCAAAGGTAACACCTGCCGCACCTGTCACACCTGTGCAAAGGTAACACCTGCCGCACCTGTGACACCTGTGCAAAGGTAACACCTGCCGCACCTGTCACACCTGTGACACCTGTGCAAAGGTAACACCTGCCGCACCTGTCACACCTGTGCAAAGGTAACACCTGCCGCACCTGTCACACCTGCCACACCTGTGCAAAGGTAACACCTGCCGCACCTGTGACACCTGTGCAAAGGTAACACCTGCCGCACCTGTAACACCTGCCACACCTGTGCAAAGGTAACACCTGCCACACCTGCGACACCTGTGCAAAGGTAACACCTGCTGCACCTGTCACACCTGCCGCACCTGCCACACCTGTGCAAAGGTAACACCTGCCGCACCAGCCGCACCTGCCACACCTGTGCAAAGGTAACACCTGCCACACTTGTCACACCTGTGCAAAGGTAACACCTGCCGCACCTGTCACACCTGTGACACCTGTGCAAAGGTAACACCTGCCGCACCTGTCACACCTGTGCAAAGGTAACACCTGCCGCACCTGTGACACCTGTGCAAAGGTAACACCTGCCGCACCTGTCACACCTGTGACACCTGTGCAAAGGTAACACCTGCCGCACCTGCCGCACCTGTCACACCTGTGCAAAGGTAACACCTGCCACACCTGTCACACCTGTGCAAAGGTAACACCTGCTGCACCTGTCACGCCTGTGCAAAGGTAACACCCGCCGCACCTGTCACACCTGTGCAAAGGTAACACCTCCCGCACCTGCCACACCTGTGCAATGGTAACACCTGCCACACCTGCCACACCCGCCACACCTGCCACACCTGTGCAAAAGTAACACCTGCTGCACCTGTCACACCTGCCGCACCTGCCACACCTGTGCAAAGGTAACACCTGCCACACCTGCGACACCTGTGCAAAGGTAACACCTGCTGCACCTGTCACACCTGCCGCACCTGCCACACCTGTGCAAAGGTAACACCTGCTGCACCTGTCACACCCGCCGCACCTGCCACACCTGTGCAAAGGTAACACCTGTCACACCTGTCACACCTGTGCAAAGGTAACACCTGCCGCACCTGTCACACCTGTGACACCTGTGCAAAGGTAACACCTGCCGCACCTGTCACATCTGCGATACCTGTGCAAAGGTAACACCTGCCGCACCTGTGACACCTGTGCAAAGGTAACACCTGCCGCACCTGTCGCACCAGCCGCACCTGCCACACCTGTGCAAAGGTAACACCTGCTGCACCTGTCACACTTGCTCCTCCCCTCAGGGGGCAGGGCTTTGTACTGATCTGTTGCTCCTCCCTCGGGGCGGGGCTTCGTACTGACTCATTGCTCCTCCTTCAGGGGGCGGGGCTTCGTACTGACTCATTGTTCCTTCCTCAGGGGGCGGGGCTTCATACTGACTCGTTGCTCCTCCCTCAGGTTTGGGGGCGGAGCTTCTTTCGGACCAGTGCTGGGAGAAGGTGGAGGTCTCGACCAATGAGCATCGAGCAAAGAATCTGACCGACCAGAACCCCAAAACCTACTGGGAATCAAATGGCTGCTCCGGGTCCCACAGCATCACCGTGGTGATGAAGAGGGGCGTGGCCATCAGGTAACCCCACCCACAGGGGAGGAGCGTGGCCATCAGGTAACCCCGCCCACAGGGGAGGGGCGTGGCCATCAGGTAACCCCGCCCACAGGGGAGGGGCATTAGGTAACCCCAGACTAAAGCCCTGCTGTCTAACGATTGGTCTGACCCTGCCTGTCCCTGTCCTTCCCTGTCGGTCCCTGTCCTTCCCTGTCGGTCCCTGTCGGTCCCTGTCCTTCCCTGTCGGTCCCTGTCCTTCCCTGTCCTTCCCTGTCGGTCCCTGTCGGTCCCTGTCGGTCCCTGTCCTTCCCTGTTGGTCCCTGTCGGTCCCTGTCGGTCCCTGTCGGTCCCTGCCTTCCTCAGGGAGCTGTCCGTGATGCTGTCCTCAGATGACTCCAGTTACATGCCGGCCAAGATTATGGTTTACGGAGGACACGACAGCACCTCCTCTGCCCTGTCTACAGAGCTGAGCACGGTACCTCCTCCTCTGACCTCCTCTGACCTCCTCTGACCTGCTCTGACCTCTTCTGACCTGCTCTGACCTCTGACCTCTTCTGACCTGCTCTGACCTCTGACCTCCTCTGACCTCCTCTGACCTGCTCTGACCTCTGACCTGCTCTGACCTCTGACCTCTTCTGACCTGCTCTGACCTCTGACCTCCTCTGACCTCCTCCTCCTCTGACCTCCTCCTCCTCTGATCTCCTCTGACCTCCTCTTCCTCTGACCTCCTCTGACCTCCTCCTCCTCTGACCTCCTCTGACTGACATCCTCTGACCTCCTCTGACCTCCTCCTCCTCTGACCTCCTCTTACCTGCTCTGACCTCTGACCTCCTCCTCTGACCTTCTCCTCCTCTGACCTCCTCTTACCTGCTCTGACCTCTGACCTCCTCCTCCTCCTCTGACCGACCTCCTCTGACCTCTGACCACCTCCTCCTCTGACCTCCTCTGACCTCTGACCTCCTCTGACCTGCTCTGACCTGCTCTGACCTCTGACTTCCTCTGACCTGCTCTGACTTCCTCTGACCTCCTCTGACCTCTGACCTCCTCCTCCTCTGACCTCCTCTGACCTCCTCTGACCTCTGACTTCCTCTGACCTCCTCTGACCTCTGACCTCCTCCTCCTCTGACCTCCTCTGACCTCTGACTTCCTCTGACCTGCTCTGATCTCTGACCTCCTCTGACCTCTGACTTCCTCTGACCTCCTCTGACCTCTGACCTCCTCTGACCTCCTCCTCCTCTGACCTGCTCTGACCTCTTCTGACCTGCTCTGACCTCTGACCTCTTCTGACCTGCTCTGACCTCTGACCTCCTCTGACCTCTGACCTCCTCTGACCTCCTCTGACCTGCTCTGACCTCTGACCTCCTCTGACCTGCTCTGACCTCTGACCTCTTCTGACCTGCTCTGACCTCTGACCTCCTCTGACCTCTGACCTCCTCCTCCTCTGACCTCCTCCTCCTCTGATCTCCTCTGACCTCCTCTTCCTCTGACCTCCTCTGACCTCCTCCTCCTCTGACCTCCTCTGACTGACATCCTCTGACCTCCTCTGACCTCCTCCTCCTCTGACCTCCTCTTACCTGCTCTGACCTCTGACCTCCTCCTCTGACCTCCTCCTCCTCTGACCTCCTCTTACCTGCTCTGACCTCTGACCTCTGACCTCCTCCTCCTCCTCTGACCGACCTCCTCTGACCTCTGACCACCTCCTCCTCTGACCTCCTCTGACCTCTGACCTCCTCTGACCTGCTCTGACCTGCTCTGACCTCTGACTTCCTCTGACCTGCTCTGACTTCCTCTGACCTCCTCTGACCTCTGACCTCCTCCTCCTCTGACCTCCTCTGACTTCCTCTGACCTGCTCTGATCTCTGACCTCCTCTGACCTCTGACCTCCTCTGACCTCCTCCTCCTCTGACCTCCTCCTCCTCTGACCTCCTCTGACCTCCTCTGACCTCTGACCTCCTCTGACCTCCTCCTCCTCTGACCTCCTCTGACCTCCTCTGACCTCCTCCTCTCCTCAGGTGAACGTCGTTCGCTCAGACTCTCGTGTGGTTTTGCTGCAGAATCAGACTCGGTTTTGGCCTGTGGTTCAGATCCGGATCACGAGATGCCAACAGGTACAGACCTGCGGGCACCGACACACGGGGCACCGACACACGGGGCACCGACACACGGGGCTCCGACACACGGGGCTCCGACACACGGGGCACCGACACACGGGGCACCGACACACGGGGCACCGACACACGGGGGCACCGACACACGGGGCACCGACACACGGGGCACCGACACACGGGGCACCGACACACAGGGGCACCGACACACGGGGCACCGACACACAGGGGCACCGACACACGGGGCTCCGACACACGGGGGCTCCGACACACGGGGCACCGACACACGGGGCACCGACACACGGGGCACCGACACACGGGGGCACCGACACACGGGGCACCGACACACGGGGCACCGACACACGGGGCACCGACACACGGGGCACCGACACACGGGGCACCGACACACAGGGGCACCGACACACAGGGGCACCTCCACACGGGGCACCGACACACGGGGCACCGACACACAGGGGCACCGACACACGGGGCACCGACACACGGGGCACCGACACACGGGCACCGGCACACAGGGGCACCGACACACGGGCAATCGACACACGGGCACCGACACACGGGCACCGACACACGGGCACCGACACACGGGTTCGACACACGGGCACGGACACACGGGCACGGACACACGGGCACGGACACACGGGGCACGGACACACGGGGCACGGACACACGGGGCACGACACACGGGGCACCGACACACACGGAGCACGGACACACGGGGGCACGGACACACGGGGCACCGACACACGGGGGCACGACACACGGGGCACGGACACACGGGGGCACGACACACGGGGCACGGACACACGGGGCACGGACACACGGGGGCACGGACACACGGGGGCACGGACACACGGGGCACGGACACACGGGGGCACGGACACACGGGGGCACGACACACGGGGCACCGACACACGGGGGCACGGACACACGGGGCACGGACACACGGGGCACGGACACACGGGGTACCGACACACGGGGCTCCGACACACGGGGCACGGACACACGGGGCACGGACACACGGGGCACGACACACGGGGCACGGACACACGGGGGCACGGACACACGGGGGCACGACACACGGGGCACCGACACACGGGGCACGGACACACGGGGCACGGACACACGGGGGCACCGACACACGGGGGCACGACACACGGGGGCACGACACACGGGGCACGGACACACAGGGGCACGGACACACGGAGCACGGACACACGGGGCACGGACAGCACGGACACACGGGGGCACGGACACACGGGGCACGGACACACGGGGGCACGACACACGGGGGCACGACACACGGGGGCACGACACACGGGGCACGACACACGGGGCACCGACACACGGGGCACCGACACACGGGGTACCGACACACGGGGCACCGACACACAGGGGCACCGACACACGGGGCACCGACACACGGGGCTCCGACACACGGGGCTCCGACACACGGGGGCACCGACACACGGAGCACGGACACACGGGGCACGGACACACGGGGCACGGACACACGGGGGCACCGACACACGGGGCACCGACACACAGGGGCACCGACACACGGGGCACCGACACACGGGGCACCGACACACGGGGCACCGACACACGGGGCACCGACACACGGGGCACCGACACACGGGGGCACCGACACACGGGGGCACCGACACACAGGGGCACCGACACACGGGGCACCGACACACGGGGCACCGACACACGGGGCACGGACACACGGGGGCACCGACACATCGGGCACCGACACACGGGCACCGACACACGGGCACCGACACACGGGCACCGACACACGGGCACCGACACACGGGCACACGGGGCACCGACACACGGGCACCGGCACACGGGCACCGACACACGGGCACGGACACACGGGCACCGACACACGGGCACCGACACACGGGCACCACACACGGGCACCGACACAGGGGCACGGACACACGGAGCACGGACACACGGGGGCACGGACACACGGGGGACCGACACACGGGGCAAGGACACACCGGGCCCGGCCACACCGGGGCACGGACACACGGGGCACCGACACACGGGGCACCGACACACGGGGCACGACACACGGGGCACCGACACACGGGGCACGGACACACGGGGCACGGACACACGGGGCACGGACACACGGGGCACGGACACACGGGGCACGGACACACGGGGCACGGACACACGGGGCACGACACACGGGGCACCGACACACGGGGCACCGACACACGGGGTACCGACACACGGGGCACCGACACACGGGGGCACCGACACACGGGGCTCCGACACAAGGGGGCACGACACACGGGGCACCGACACAAAGGCGCACTCACACACGGAGCCCGGACACAACGGGGCACGGACACACGGGGGCACGGACACACGGGGCACGGACACACGGGGGCACGGACACACGGGGGCACGACACACGGGGCACCGACACACGGGGGCACGGACACACGGAGCACGGACACACGGGGGCACGGACACACGGGGCACGGACACACGGGGGCACGACAAACGGGGCACGGACACACGGGGCACCGACACACGGGTACCGACACACGGGCACCGACACACGGGGCACGGACACATCGGGCACGGACACACGGGCACGGACACACGGGCACCGACACGGGGCACCGACACACGGGGCACCGACACACGGGGCACCGACACACGGGGGCACGGACACACGGGGCACGGACACACGGAGCACGGACACACGGGGGCACGGACACACGGGGCACGGACACACGGGGGCACGACACACGGGGCACGGACACACGGGGCACGGACACACGGGGCACGGACACACGGGGCACGGACACACGGGGCACCGACACACGGGGCACGACACGGGCACGGACACGGGCACGACACACGGGCACGGACACACGGGCACGGACACGGGGCACGGACACACGGGCACGGACACCGGAGCACGGACACACGGGGCACGGACACGGGCACGGACACACGGGGCACGACACGGGCACGGACACACGGGCACGGACACACGGGCACGGACACGGGCACGGACACGGGCACGACACACGGGGCACCGACACACGGGGCACCGACACACGGGGTACCGACACACGGGGCACCGACACACAGGGGCACGGACACACGGGGCTCCGACACACGGGGCTCCGACACACGGGGCTCCGACACACGGGGGCACGACACACGGGGCACGACACACGGGGGCACGACACACCGGGCACCGACACACGGGGCACCGACACACGGAGCACGGACACACGGGGCACCGACACACGGAGCACGGACACACGGGGCACGGACACACGGGGCACGGACACACGGGGGCACGGACACACGGGGCACCGACACACGGGGGCACGACACACGGGGCACCGTCACACGGGGCACCGACACACGGGGGCACCGACACACGGAGCACGGGTTACAGACGTTGGCACAGACGTTGGCATGTCTCTTGCAGGGTGGCACAGATGTGTTTGTGTTACAGACGTTGGCATGTCTCTTGCAGGGTGGCACAGATGTGTTTGTGTCACAGACGTTGGCATGTCTCTTGCAGGGTGGCACAGATGTGTTTGTGTCACACACGTTGGCACAGACATTGGCATGTCTCTTGCAGGGTGGCATAGACGTGTTTGTGTTACAGACGTTGGCACAGATGTTGGCATGTCTCTTGCAGGGTGGCATAGACGTGTTTGTGTTACAGACGTTGGCACAGATGTTGGCATGTCTCTTGCAGGGTGGCATAGACGTGTTTGTGTTACAGACGTTGGCACAGATGTTGGCATGTCTCTTGCAGGGTGGCATAGACACGCGGGTGCGGGGGCTGGAGGTTCTCGGGCCGAAGCCGACGCTGTGGCCGGTGTTTCGGGACCAAATGTGTCTCCGGACGCACCTGTTTTACTCGAGTAAAGCCCAGAGCTGGAGCCAACAGGTGCGCGCCGACAGGTGCCAGCTCCTGTCGACCTACCACAGGTGAGGCTGACAGGTGTGACAGGTGAGGGTGACAGGTGAGAGTGTGACAGGTGAGGCTGACAGGTGTGACAGGTGAGAGTGTGACAGGTGAGGCTGACAGGTGTGACAGTTGAGGCTGACAGGTGTGACAGGTGAGATTGCAACAGGTGAGGCTGACAGGTGTGACAGGTGAGGCTGACAGGTGTGACAAGTGAGGCTGACAGGTGTGACAGGTGAGATTGCGACAGGTGAGGCTGACAGGTGTGACAGGTGAGATTGCGACAGGTGAGGCTGACAGGTGTGACAGGTGAGTGTGTGACAGGTGAGAGTGTGACAGGTGAGAGTGTGACAGGTGAGAGTGTGACAGGTGAGAGTTTGACAGGTGAGGCTGACAGGTGAGTGTGTGACAGGTGAGAATGTGACAGGTGAGAGTGTGACAGGTGAGAGTGTGACAGGTGAGTGTGTGACAGGTGAGTGTGACAGGTGAGGCTGACAGGTGAGAGTGTGACAGGTGAGAGTGTGACAGGTGAGGCTGACAGGTGAGAGTGTGACAGGTGAGGCTGACAGGTGAGAGTGACAGGTGAGAGTGTGACAGTTGAGGCTGACAGGTGTGACAGGTGAGATTGCGACAGGTGAGGCTGACAGGTGTGACAGGTGAGGCTGACAGGTGTGACAGGTGAGATTGCGACAGGTGAGGCTGACAGGTGTGACAGGTGAGTGTGTGACAGGTGAGAGTGTGACAGGTGAGAGTGTGACAGGTGAGAGTGTGACAGGTGAGAGTTTGACAGGTGAGGCTGACAGGTGAGTGTGTGACAGGTGAGAATGTGACAGGTGAGAGTGTGACAGGTGAGAGTGTGACAGGTGAGTGTGTGACAGGTGAGTGTGACAGGTGAGGCTGACAGGTGAGAGTGTGACAGGTGAGAGTGTGACAGGTGAGGCTGACAGGTGAGGCTGACAGGTGAGAGTGACAGGTGAGAGTGTGACAGGTGAGGCTGACAGGTGAGAGTGTGACAGGTGAGAGTGTGACACGTGAGGCTGACAGGTGAGAGTGTGACAGGTGAGGCTGACAGGTGAGGCTGACAGGTGAGTGTGTGACAGGTGAGAGTGTGACAGGTGAGAGTGTGACAGGTGAGGCTGACAGGTGTGACAGGTGAGTGTGTGACAGGTGAGGCTGACAGGTGTGACAGGTGAGATTGCGACAGGTGAGGCTGACAGGTGAGGCTGACAGGTGTGACAGGTGAGATTGTGACAGGTGAGGCTGACAGGTGTGACAGGTGAGGCTGACAGGTGTGACAGGTGAGGCTGACAGGTGTGACAGGTGAGTGTGTGACAGGTGAGGCTGACAGGTGAGATTGCGACAGGTGAGGCTGACAGGTGTGACAGGTGAGATTGCGACAGGTGAGGCTGACAGGTGTGACAGGTGAGAGTGTGACAGGTGAGAGTGTGACAGGTGAGGCTGACAGGTGAGGCTGACAGGTGAGTGTGTGACAGGTGAGAGTGTGACAGGTGAGAGTGTGACAGGTGAAGCTGACAGGTGAGGCTGACAGGTGAAGCTGACAGGTGAGAGTGGACCACGTACTTTGTCTGATACTCAGTTTGTCCTCATCCTGTTGTACTTTTATTTATACTTGTACTCGTTCCTGTACTCATACTTGTACTTATCCTATTGTACTCATACTCTGTACTCTTACTCTGTACTCTTACTCTGTACTCTTACTCTGTACTCTTACTCTTACTCTGTACTCTTACTCTGTACTCTTACTCTGTACTCTTACTCTGTACTCTGTACTCTTACTCTGTACTCTGTACTCTTACTCTGTACTCTTACTCTGTACTCTGTACTCTTACTCTGTACTCTTACTCTGTACTCTTACTCTTACTCTGTACTCTTACTCTGTACTCTTACTCTGTACTCTTACTCTGTACTCTGTACTCTTACTCTGTACTCTTACTCTGTACTCTGTACTCTGTACTCTGTACTCTTACTCTGTACTCTGTACTCTTACTCTGTACTCTTACTCTGTACTCTGTACTCTTACTCTGTACTCTGTACTCTTACTCTGTACTCTGTACTCATGTGCTGTCAGGTTGAACTCGGTGCTGAAGTTGGAGCAGGCGTTTGCCGATCGTTTCCTGCTCGACCCCGAAGCCTCGTCCGCCCTGGGCCAGACCGTGTGGGACGCCCTGGTGTGTCCCCTGGTGCACGCTGTGACATCATCAGGTGAGAGCACGCCGTGACATCATCAGGTGAGGGCACGCCGTGACATCATCAGGTGAGAGCACGCCGTGACATCATCAGGTGAGAGCACGCCGTGACATCATCAGGTGAGAGCACGCCGTGACATCATCAGGTGAGAGCACGCCGTGACATCATCAGGTGAGAGCACGCCGTGACATCATCAGGTGAGAGCACGCCGTGACATCATCAGGTGAGAGCACGCCGTGACATCATCAGGTGAGAGCACGCCGTGACATCATCAGGTGAGAGCACGCCGTGACATCATCAGGTGAGGGCACGCCGTGACATCATCAGGTGAGAGCACGCCGTGACATCATCAGGTGAGAGCACGCCGTGACATCATCAGGTGAGAGCACGCCGTGACATCATCAGGTGAGAGCACGCCGTGACATCATCAGGTGAGAGCACGCCGTGACATCATCAGGTGAGAGCACGCCGTGACATCATCAGGTGAGAGCACGCCGTGACATCATCAGGTGAGAGCACGCCGTGACATCATCAGGTGAGAGCACGCCGTGACATCATCAGGTGAGAGCACGCCGTGACATCATCAGGTGAGAGCACGCCGTGACATCATCAGGTGAGAGCACGCCGTGACATCATCAGGTGAGCGCACGCCGTGACATCATCAGGTGAGAGCACGCCGTGACATCATCAGGTGAGAGCACGCCGTGACATCATCAGGTGAGCACGCCGTGACATCATCAGGTGAGAGCACGCCGTGACATCATCAGGTGAGAGCACGCCGTGACATCATCAGGTGAGCACGCCGTGACATCATCAGGTGAGAGCACGCCGTGACATCATCAGGTGAGAGCACGCCGTGACATCATCAGGTGAGAGCACGCCGTGACATCATCAGGTGAGAGCACGCCGTGACATCATCAGGTGAGAGCACGCCGTGACATCATCAGGTGAGAGCACGCCGTGACATCATCAGGTGAGAGCACGCCGTGACATCATCAGGTGAGAGCACGCCGTGACATCATCAGGTGAGGACACGCCGTGACATCATCAGGTGAGAGCACGCCGTGACATCATCAGGTGAGAGCACGCCGTGACATCATCAGGTGAGAGCACGCCGTGACATCATCAGGTGAGGGCACGCCGTGACATCATCAGGTGAGAGCACGCCGTGACATCATCAGGTGAGAGCACGCCGTGACATCATCAGGTGAGGGCACGCCGTGACATCATCAGGTGAGAGCACGCCGTGACATCATCAGGTGAGGGCACGCCGTGACATCATCAGGTGAGAGCACGCCGTGACATCATCAGGTGAGAGCACGCCGTGACATCATCAGGTGAGAGCACGCCGTGACATCATCAGGTGAGGGCACGCCGTGACATCATCAGGTGAGGACACGCCGTGACATCATCAGGGGAGAGCACGCCGTGACATCATCAACGCAGTATCGCAGTACTCGCAGTATCGCAGTACTCGCAGTATCGCAGTACTCGCAGTATCGCAGTATTGCAGTATCGCAGTACTCGCAGTATTGCAGTATTGCAGTATCACAGTACTCGCAGTATCGCAGTACTCGCAGTACTCGCAGTATCGCAGAACTCGCAGTATCACAGTACTCACATTATTACCATTATGTGTTCCAGACTCTCCGGCGCTCGCTTGGCTCCTTTCTCAGTATTTACAGAATTCCGAGTCTTCGCGCCGTTGGAAATCCCGGGCGGCCATCTTTAATTCCCGCGTGCGGCGCCTCGTGCACCTGCTGGTGCATGTGGACACAGGCCCCGAGCCCCGCCCCTCCACAGGTACAGTCCCACCCTCTCTCAGCCCTGCCCCCTCTCTTAGCCCCTCCCCCTCTCTCGGCCCCGCCCTATCTTAGGCCCGCCCTCTCTTGGCCCCGCCCTCTCTCTCTCTTGGCCCCGCCCCCTCTCTTAGCCCCGTCCCTTCTCTCGGCCCCTCCCCCTCTCTCAGCCCCGCCCCCTCTCTCAGCCCCGCCCCCTCTCTCAGCCCCGCCCCCTTTCTCTCAGCCCCGCCCCCTTTCTCGTAGCCCCGCCCTCTCTCCTGTAGCTCCGCCTCTTCACATTTCTCTTGTTTCAGACTCGAGTCGTGAGTGCAGCAGCATCACTGACCTGGCGCAGTGTTGGCAGAGCGTGGTCCAGCAGCAGGTAGAGCCAGATGCCCTCCCGTACGCCCCCTGTGTGTCAGAGGCCCTCCCGTACGCCCCTGTGTGTCAGAGGCCCTCCTGTACGCCCCCTGTGTGTCAGAGGCCCTCCCGTACGCCCCCTGTGTGTCAGAGGCCCTCCCGTACGCCCCCTGTGTGTCAGAGGCCCTCCCGTACGCCCCCTGTGTGTCAGAGGCCCTCCCGTACGCCCCCTGTGTGTCAGAGGCCCTCCCGTACGCCCCCTGTGTGTCAGAGGCCCTCCCGTACACCCCCTCGTGTCTCAGATGTCCTCCCTCCCTCTGTGTCAGGTGCGGGGCTTCCTGAGCACCTGTCTGGGGAAGGCGCACCTGTCGGAGCACCTGTCAGAGCGTTACAGCTCCCTGTACCAGAGCCTCTTGAGGTCCACCACAGAACTGTTCCACAAGCACCAGGCCTTCACCGTGGCCCTGAGGCAGGGCTTCTCCTCCGCCCTGCTGCACCTGTCAGTCAGCCAGGGAGTCACCGTGAGTACCGCACCTGCCTGCACCTGTCTGCAGTTGGTTTAGTCCTGCTTTAGTCCTGGTTTAGTCCTGCTTTAGTCCTGGTTTAGTCCCGGTTTAGTCCCGGTTTAGTCCTGGTTTAGTCCCGCTTTAGTCCTGGTTTAGTCCTGCTTTAGTCCCGGTTTAGTCCTGCTTTAGACCTGGTTTAGTCCTGGTTTAGTCCTGCTTTAGTCTCGGTTTAGTCCTGCTTTAGTCCTGCTTTAGTCCTGCTTTAGTCCTGCTTTAGTCCTGGTTTAGTCCTGCTTTAGTCCCGGTTTAGTCCCGGTTTAGTCCCGGTTTAGTCCCGGTTTAGTCCTGCTTTAGTCCTGCTTTAGTCCTGGTTTAGTCCTGGTTTAGTCCTGCTTTAGTCCTGCTTTAGTCCTGCTTTAGTCCCGGTTTAGTCCCGGTTTAGTCCCGGTTTAGTCCTGCTTTAGTCCTGCTTTAGTCCTGGTTTAGTCCTGGTTTAGTCCTGCTTTAGTCCTGGTTTAGTCCTGGTTTAGTCCTGCTTTAGTCCTGCATTAGTCCTGGTTTAGTCCTGCATTAGTCCTGGTTTAGTCCTGGTTTAGTCCTGCATTAGTCCTGGTTTAGTCCTGGTTTAGTCCTGGTTTAGTCCTGCATTAGTCCTGGTTTAGTCCTGCTTTAGTCCTGGTTTAGTTCTGGTTTAGTCCTGGTTTAGTCTGCATTTTTAAGTGTCCTATTGGTCAGTCTGTGTCGGGCTCAGAACAGGAAGTGACTCCCCCTCCCCCCTCAGGTGAGCGAGTGCTTCGCCCGGCACATCGGTCACATGATCTCTCAGGTGAGCTCACCTGGAGCCCAGGGGGAGGAGTCAGAGCAACGGCTGCACAGGTTCCTCGAGCCGATGCTGTTCCTGAGCGGCCTCGAACTCGCCACCAGCTTCGAGCACTTCTACAGGTAAGGACGCTACAGGAAGTGATGTCACTACAGGTAAGGACGCTACAGGAAGTGATGTCACTACAGGTAAGGACGCTACAGGAAGTGATGTCACTACAGGTAAGGACGCTACAGGAAGTGATGTCACTACAGGTAAGGACGCTACAGGAAGTGATGTCACTGCAGGTAAGGACGCTACAGGAAGTGATGTCACTACAGGTAAGGACGCTACAGGAAGTGATGTCACTACAGGTAAGGACGCTACAGGAAGTGATGTCACTACAGGTAAGGACGCTACAGGAAGTGATGTCACTACAGGTAAGGACGCTACAGGAAGTGATGTCACTACAGGTAAGGACGCTACAGGAAGTGATGTCACTACAGGTAAGGACGCTACAGGAAGTGACGTCACTGCAGGAAGTGATGTCACTGCAGGAAATTACCCTCTCTCTGATTGGCTGTGTGTGTGTCCTCTCTGATTGGCTGTGTGTGTGTGTGTCCTTCTCTCTGATTGGCTGTGTGTGTGTGTCCTCCTCTCTGATTGGCTGTGTGTGTGTGTCCTTCTCTCTGATTGGCTGTGTGTGTGTGTGTCCTCCTCTGTGATTGGCTGTGTGTGTGTGTGTCCTCCTCTCTGATTGGCTGTGTGTGTATGTCCTTCTCTCTGATTGGCTGTGTGTGTCCTTCTCTCTGATTGGCTGTGTGTGTGTGTCCTCCTCTCTGATTGGCTGTGTGTGTGTGTCCTTCTCTCTGATTGGCTGTGTGTGTGTGTCCTTCTCTCTGATTGGCTGTGTGTGTGTGTGTCCTCCTCTCTGATTGGCTGTGTGTGTGTATGTCCTTCTCTCTGATTGGCTGTGTGTGTGTGTGTCCTCCTCTCTGATTGGCTGTGTGTGTGTATGTCCTTCTCTCTGATTGGCTGTGTGTGTGTGTGTCCTTCTCTCTGATTGGCTGTGTGTGTGTATGTCCTCCTCTCTGATTGGCTGTGTGTGTGTATGTCCTTCTCTCTGATTGGCTGTGTGTGTGTCCTTCTCTCTGATTGGCTGTGTGTGTGTCCTTCTCTCTGATTGGCTGTGTGTGTGTGTGTGTCCTCCTCTCTGATTGGCTGTGTGTGTGTATGTCCTTCTCTCTGATTGGCTGTGTGTGTGTATGTCCTTCTCTCTGATTGGCTGTGTGTGTGTCCTTCTCTCTGATTGGCTGTGTGTGTGTGTGTGTCCTCCTCTCTGATTGGCTGTGTGTGTGTATGTCCTTCTCTCTGATTGGCTGTGTGTGTGTGTCCTTCTCTCTGATTGGCTGTGTGTGTGTGTGTCCTTCTCTCTGATTGGCTGTGTGTGTGTATGTCCTTCTCTCTGATTGGCTGTGTGTGTGTCCTTCTCTCTGATTGGCTGTGTGTGTGTGTGTCCTTCTCTCTGATTGGCTGTCTGTGCTGTAGGCGGTTCCTGGGTGACCGGCTGCTGCTGATTGGCCGGCTGTGGCTGGAGAGCGCTGTGATTGGTCAGATTGGGGCGTGTTTCCCGGGCCGCCTGCCTCAGCAGATGATCCTGAACCTGCGAGAGTCCGAGGAGCTTCAGCGAGAGTTCAGTCTGCACCAGCTCCACAGACTCGACCGAGAACTTGACCAAGACCAGGACTTAGACCAAGACCAGGACCTGACCCAGGACCTGGACCTGGACTTAGACCAGGAGCGAGATGTGGAACTCGATTTGGACCAGTTCAAGACCGACTCGGACCAGGTGAGACCTTTACCTCTGTGAGACCACGTTTAGTCCTGGTTCAGTCCTGGTTTAGTCCTGGTTCAGTCCTGGTTTAGTCCTGGTTCAGTCCTGGTTCAGTCCTGGTTTAGTCCTGGTTCAGTCCTGGTTTAGTCCTGCTTTAGTCCTGGTTCAGTCCTGGTTTAGTCCTGGTTCAGTCCTGGTTTAGTCCTGCTTTAGTCCTGGTTCAGTCCTGGTTTAGTCCTGGTTCAGTCCTGGTTCAGTCCTGGTTCAGTCCTGGTTCAGTCCTGGTTCAGTCCTGGTTCAGTCCTGGTCCTGTTCTGGTCCTCAGACTCCGGAGGTCCTGGTCCAGGTCTTGTCTCCTCGCTGTTGGGACGTCTCGTCTCGGTTTTTCTTGGATCAAACTCAACTCGACTCGACTCTGCCCAAACCCGTCCTGAAAACGCTGCACCTGTACGAGGACTTCTACTGCCACTGTGAGTGCACCTGCCTGCTCCTGTCTGCACCTGCCTGCACCTGTCTGCACCTGTCTGCTCCTGTCTGCACCTGCCTGCACCTGTCTGCTCCTGTCTCCTCCTGTCTGCACCTGCCTGCTCCTGTCTGCTCCTGTCTGCTCCTGTCTGCACCTGTCTCCTCCTGTCTGCACCTGTCTGCTCCTGTCTGCACCTGCTTGCACTTGTCTGCTCCTGTCTCCTCCTGTCTGCACCTGCCTGCTCCTGTCTGCACCTGTCTGCTCCTGTCTGCTCTTGTCTGCACCTGTCTGCTCCTGCCTGCTCCTGCCTGCACCTGTCTGCACTTGCTCCTGTCTGCTCCTGCCTGCTCCTGTCTGCTCCTGTTTGCTCCTGCCTGCACCTGTCTGCACCTGTCTGCTCCTGCCTGCTCCTGCCTGCACCTGTCTCCTCCTGTCTGCACCTGTCTGCTCCTGTCTGCACCTGCTTGCACTTGTCTGCTCCTGTCTGCTCCTGCCTGCACCTGCCTGCTCCTGTCTGCACCTGCACCTGTCTGCTCCTGCCTGCTCCTGCCTGCTCCTGTCTGCACCTGCCTGCTCCTGCCTGCACCTGTCTGCACCTGCACCTGTCTGCACCTGTCTGCTCCTGTCTGCTCTTGTCTGCACCTGCTCCTGTCTGCACCTGTCTGCTCCTGTCTGCTCTTGTCTGCTCTTGTCTGCTCCTGTCTGCACCTGCCTGCTCCTGCCTGCACCTGTCTGCACCTGCTCTTGTCTGCACCTGTCTGCTCCTGCCTGCACCTGTCTGCACCTGCTCCTGCCTGCACCTGCCTGCACCTGCCTGCACCTGTCTGCACCTGTCTGCACCTGTCTCCTCCTGTCTGCTCCTGTCTGCTCCTGTCTGCACCTGCCTGCTCCTGCCTGCACCTGTCGGCACCTGCTCCTGTCTGCACCTGTCTGCACCTGTCTGCTCCTGCCTGCACCTGTCTGCATCTGTTCCTGTCTGCACCTGTCTGCTCCTGCCTGCACCTGTCTGCTCTTGTCTGCTCCTGTCGGCTCCTGTCTGCACCTGTCTGCACCTGCCTGCTCCTGTCTGCACCTGCACCTGTCTGCACCTGTCTGCTCCTGTCTGCTCTTGTCTGCTCCTGTCTGCTCCTGTCTGCACCTGCCTGCTCCTGCCTGCACCTGTCTGCACCTGCACCTGTCTGCACCTGTCTGCTCTTGTCTGCTCCTGTCTGCTCCTGTCTGCACCTGCCTGCTCCTGCCTGCGCCTGTTTGCACCTGCTCCTGTCTGCACCTGCCTGCTCCTGCCTGCACCTGTCTGCACCTGTTCCTGTCTGCTCTTGTCTGCTCCTGCCTGCTCCTGCCTGCTCCTGCCTGCACCTGTCTGCACTTGCTCCTGTCTGCTCCTGCCTGCTCCTGTCTGCTCCTGCCTGCACCTGTCTGCACCTGTCTGCTCCTGTCTGCACCTGCCTGCTCCTGCCTGCACCTGCACCTGTCTGCACCTGTCTGCTCCTGTCTGCACCTGCCTGCTCCTGCCTGCGCCTGTTTGCACCTGCTCCTGTCTGCACCTGCCTGCTCCTGCCTGCACCTGTCTGCACCTGCTCCTGTCTGCACCTGCCTGCTCCTATCTGCACCTGCCTGCTCCTGCCTGCACCTGTCTGCACTTGCTCCTGTCTGCTCCTGCCTGCTCCTGTCTGCTCTTGTCTGCTCCTGCCTGCACCTGTCTGCTCCTGTCTGCTCCTGCCTGCACCTGTCTGCACCTGCTCCTGTCTGCACCTGCCTGCTCCTGTCTGCACCTGCCTGCTCCTGCCTGCACCTGTCTGCACCTGCTCCTGCCTGCACCTGTCTGCTCCTGCCTGCACCTGTCTGCACCTGCTCCTCTCTGCACCTGTCTGCTCCTGCCTGCACCTGTCTGCACCTGTCTGCTCTTGTCTGCTCCTGTCGGCTTGAGTCAGGTTCAGGTCTGAGGTGTTTGGATCCTTAAACTTCAGGATCCACAGTCGCCCGAGGCTTAAAATAAAGTTTGATCTGTGAATTTTATCTAAACACAAACTCCTCCTCTCTCCTCCTCCTCCTCTCCTCCTCTCCTCCTCCTCCTCCTCCTCCTCCTCCTCCTCCTCCTCCTCCTCTCTCCTCCTCCTCCTCCTCTCCTCCTCTCTCCTCCTCCTCCTCTCTCCTCCTCCTCCTCTCTCCTCCTCCTCTCTCCTCCTCTCCTCCTCCTCCTCCTCTCCTCCTCCTCCTCCTCCTCCCCCTCCTCTCCTCCTCCTCCTCCTCCCCCTCCTCTCCTCCTCCTCCTCCTCCTCTCCTCTCCTCCTCAGATCAGTCGGGCGTCTCTCACTCGGGGTCGGTTCTTCGTCGGTTGCAGTGGACGTCTTTGGGTCGGGCTGAGGTTCGGTTTGGGTCCTGGACTCTGAGCGTTTCCACAGTGCAGATGCTGCTCCTGCTGCAGTTCAACCAACGCCAGGTACTGAGAACCTACAGGAACCCGCAGGAACCCGCAGGAACCCGCAGGATCCCGCAGGAACCCGCAGGATCCCGCAGGAACCCGCAGGAACCCGCAGGATCCTGCAGGAACCTGCTGGAACCTGCAGGAACCCGCAGGAACCCGCAGGAACCCGCAGGAACCTGCAGGAACCCGCAGGACCCCGCAGGACCCCGCAGGAACCCGCTGGAACCCGCAGGAACCCACAGGAACTCGCAGGAACCCACCAGAACGCAGCGGTGGCTCTGTGGCGCCGGTTCTGCAGTCTGATTACACGTTGGTGTTTCAGGAGCTGACCCTGGGGGACCTCCTGACCCGGACGGGTCTGTCTGAGCCGCTGCTGCTGCACGAGCTCCGGCCTCTGACCGGAGCCGACGGGCCTCTCATGTTCGGACCGGGCCAGAACCAGGACCGGACCCAAGGTGAGACCAGGACCGGCCCCGGTGCGGCCCCGGTCCGGCCCCCTCACTCTGGTGTTTGTGGTGTTTGTTGCAGTGGTGCGGCTGGACCCGCAGGTGGCGCTGCGCTCTGAGCTGGGCTCCCTGCACGTGCGGCTCGTCCCACAGGAAAACCTCAGGAGCCACGAAGACGCCGCCGCCATTTTGGAACGAAAGAGGAACTTCCTGCTGTGCGTCACCGCCAGAGTCCTGAAGAGAGACCGAGAACTGCACATCGACCACCTCGTCTACAAGGTGTCCCCTCTGACCCCGCTGACCCCCCCTGACCCTGCTGACCCCCCTGACCCCTCTGACCCTGCTGACCCCCCTGACCATGCTGACCCCTCTGACCCTGCTGACCCCCCTGACCATGCTGACCCCTCTGACCCACGACCATGACCCCGCTGACCGTGGGTCAGCGGGGTCATGGTCGTGGGTCAGGGTCGCGTGTCAGGGTCAGATACAGACACAGTGTCGTGGACTTGAGCGTTTTGTATTTTCAGGTGTTGGATTTGTGTCACAAGAGTCCAGCTGCTCCGCCCTCACACCCGGGTCCTGGTCCTGGTCCTGGTCCAGACCCGGGTCCTGGTCCTGGTCCAGACCCGGGTCCTGGTCCTGGTCCAGACCCGGGTCCGGTCCGGTTCTCCTGCTCCTCGGCGGACGTGCTCTCCTGTCTCATGCATCTCTTCAGTAAAAACTTGGTCCAGAGGAAACCGGACCGACCCCAGATCCTCGAGTACCTGCCTGAAGTCCAGATGCCCCCAAGCGGCCAGGCCCTGGACTACAGCGAGACCAGGTTTAGACCCGGTTCAGTCCTGGTTCAGTCCTGGTTTAGTCCTGTTTCAGTCCTGGTTCAGTCCTGGTTTAGTCCTGGTTTAGTCCTGGTTTAGTCCTGGTTCAGTCCTGGTTTAGTCCTGTTTCAGTCCTGTTTTAGTCCTGGTTTAGTCCTGGTTTAGTCCTGGTTCAGTCCTGGTTTAGTCCTGGTTTAGTCCTGGTTTAGTCCTGTTTCAGTCCTGTTTTAGTCCTGTTTCAGTCCTGGTTTAGTCCTGGTTTAGTCCTGGTTTAGTCCTGGTTTAGTCCTGGTTCAGTCCTGGTTTAGTCCTGGTTTAGTCCTGGTTCAGTCCTGGTTTAGTCCTGGTTCAGTCCTGGTTTAGTCTTGGTTCAGTCCTGGTTTAGTCCTGGTTCAGTCCTGGTTTAGTCCTGGTTTAGTCCTGGTTTAGTCCTGGTTCAGTCCTGGTTTAGTCTTGGTTCAGTCCTGGTTTAGTCCTGGTTTAGTCCTGGTTCAGTCCTGGTTTAGTCTTGGTTCAGTCCTGGTTTAGTCCTGGTTCAGTCCTGGTTTAGTCCTGGTTCAGTCCTGGTTCAGTCCTGTTTTAGTCCTGGTTTAGTCCTGGTTTAGTCCTGGTTTAGTCCTGGTTTAGTCCTGGTTTAGTCCTGGTTCAGTCCTGGTTTAGTCCTGGTTCAGTCCTGGTTTAGTCTTGGTTCAGTCCTGGTTTAGTCCTGGTTCAGTCCTGGTTTAGTCCTGGTTTAGTCCTGGTTTAGTCCTGGTTCAGTCCTGGTTTAGTCTTGGTTCAGTCCTGGTTTAGTCCTGGTTTAGTCCTGGTTCAGTCCTGGTTTAGTCTTGGTTCAGTCCTGGTTTAGTCCTGGTTCAGTCCTGGTTTAGTCTTGGTTCAGTCCTGGTTTAGTCCTGGTTCAGTCCTGGTTTAGTCCTGGTTTAGTCCTGGTTTAGTCCTGGTTCAGTCCTGGTTTAGTCTTGGTTCAGTCCTGGTTTAGTCCTGGTTTAGTCCTGGTTCAGTCCTGGTTTAGTCTTGGTTCAGTCCTGGTTTAGTCCTGGTTCAGTCCTGGTTTAGTCCTGGTTCAGTCCTGGTTCAGTCCTGTTTTAGTCCTGGTTTAGTCCTGGTTTAGTCCTGGTTTAGTCCTGGTTCAGTCCTGGTTTAGTCCTGGTTTAGTCCTGGTTTAGTCCTGGTTCAGTCCTGGTTCAGTCCTGTTTTAGTCCTGGTTTAGTCCTGGTTTAGTCCTGGTTCAGTCCTGGTTCAGTCCTGGTTTAGACCTGGTTTAGTCCTGGTTCAGACTCTCTCTTGTTTCAGTCTGGACTCTGGTCGGACCATGACTCAAGACGAAGTCCGAGAACTAATGCAGACGACGGTCCAGCAGGTACGAGTCCCGGTTCTGACCCGGTTCAGTCCCGGTTCTGACCCGGTTCAGTCCCGGTTCTGACCCGGTTCAGTCCCGGTTCAGACCCGGTTCAGACCCGGTTCTGACCCGGTTCAGTCCCGGTTCTGACCCGGTTCAGACCCGGTTCTGACCCGGTTCAGTCCCGGTTCTGACCCGGTTCAGACCCGGTTCTGACCCGGTTCAGTCCCGGTTCAGACCCAGTTCTGACCCGGTTCTGACCCGGTTCTGACCCGGTTCAGTCCCGGTTCTGACCCGGTTCAGACCCGGTTCTGACCCGGTTCAGTCCCGGTTCTGACCCGGTTCAGTCCCGGTTCAGACCCGGTTCAGACCCGGTTCTGACCCGGTTCAGTCCCGGTTCAGACCCAGTTCTGACCCGGTTCTGACCCAGTTCAGTCCCGGTTCTGACCCGGTTCAGTCCCGGTTCTGACCCAGTTCAGACCCAGTTCTGACCCGGTTGTGACCCGGTTCTGGAGCAGGTGGCGGCGGCGCTCTCGGTGGCGCCGCAGTGGGCGGAGCATCTGTTGGTTCTGAACCTGTGGGACGTGGACCGAGTGACGCAGCGTTTCACCGACGACCCCGAGACCCTGCTGCTGGAGGCGGGGCTACAGACGCCTGACCCCGCCCCCGGGCCCAGCGACAGGTGAGTGACAGGTGCAGGGGGTGACAGGTGCGGGGGTGACAGGTGCAGGGCGGGTGACAGGTGCAGGGGGTGACAGGTGCGGGGGTGACAGGTGCAGGGCGGGTGACAGGTGCAGGGGGGTGACAGGTGAGTGACAGGTGCAGGGGGGGTGACAGGTGCGGGGGGGTGACAGGTGCATAATAAAGGCTGTGACTTGGTCAAACTTCCTCCTGGGCCTGTGTGGCTCACTACACTCACTGCTGAAGCTGTGTCAGACTCTGGGCCTCACTACACTCACTGCTGAAGCTGTGTCAGACTCTGGGCCTCACTACACTCACTGCTGAAGCTGTGTCAGACTCTGGGCCTCAGGGTTTGGAGCTGTGACCCTTTGTGTAAAAATATGACAATTCACAAGTGTCCAAATATGGACCAGATGTTCAAACTGTGAGAAGATGTAATGTGGAATAAATAAATCTTCTTCTGAGCTTTAGGCAGGTTTTCTTCAGATAAAAAACTAAAACAAGCCTAAAATGTCTCCCAAGATGTGTCAGATGCCCTCCCCCAGCGTCTGTGCGTAACCACAGCCACAGCCTCTCCACACAGGTTTACACAGCGACGCTCTGAGCTCCTCTCACCTCTGCCCCACGTCCCGCCCACCGTCTAAACCTCTCATGATTGGCTAAAAGAACATGTCAATCACTTTCTGGAAGAACCAATGACTGAAGCTTTTGCCGTGGACAGTGGGACAGGCACATGTGTAAAGAGGCTGAGAGGCTTCTGTTCACCGGGCTGTGCCTGCTGCACCGAACCCCGGATCACCTCAGGGAGGGTCTCATTTTCAAGAGGAGAGTGTGAGGAAAACAGACAGACCCACAGCGCTAACAGGAGTGAAAGATAAACTCAGCGAAAGAATGAGAAGAGTACGAGATATGTTTTCATTCACCATTCAGACAAACACGTCTTTCTGGATTATTTCCCCACATGAAAAACTCCTGGATGTTCTTTTTCTGTGACTGTTCTGGACTCACTGAGCTGCTCCTGGACTGAAACAGTTTTGGACAGAAGCGGCTCAAAGGTCAGAAATGCACATTGTGGTTTGATTATTTTGGGGAGTTCTAAGTTCTTGCTCTTTGGGCTGCAGCATAAATGAATGATATGGTTGTTCTATTTCATCCCTCCTGACCACCAGAGGGCGGTGCTGAAAGCACTGAATGTTCCTTCGCACATGCACAGTTTGAGTAGTAAAACCAAATGAGTCACACCTGTGGCCCAGGATGACGCCCCGGAGGTGATATAGTCCCCGTCATCCGTGACTCTGTTCCTCATTCCTCCTCGCGTGCGGTTCGATCTGCATTAGCATTAGCCATAGCTCAAGAACTTTCTGTTGCTGAAGCCCTTTCTTCGGTCGGAGCAGCGGTTTTCGCTCTCCGAGGGCTGCGACAGGCACATTCTGCTGGAGGACTGAAGGTACCAGTTTCTATCCTTAATTAAGCCTTTGTTTTGTGACGGTAGCGTTCGCGCCCCCTCTCCTAACAACTGGCATTTGAGTTATTAATCGATTCTCATTGTGCTATTGCTAACGTTGTTAGCAGTTTTTGGTTTTGTATTTGTTCTTTCCGTCGCCCTCTCCCATAGTATTACTGCCTATTGTTTACTGCCAACGTCAATGATCACTAACATTGTTAGTGGTTTTTGGTTTGCGTTTGTCCGTTGGGTGAAGGCTGCGTTCACCGCCCTCTCCCATAATATTATTTGCTCTCAAATCAATAACTCATAGTGTTTGTCGCTAAGGTTATTTGCTGTTTTAGTTTTGGATTTTGTTCTTTCGGTGAAGGCTGTGTTCCTGCGCCCTTTCCCAGTTTTGGCTTTGCAAACCTGACACTGCTTGTCATAATTAGCAGACCTTCTCATTGTGAACTATACCTTGGTCGGTGAAGGCTGTGTTCGCGCCCCGTCTCCCGCCTTGGTTTTCTGTTTACCACTAGACCGCTGTCTGGTTCTCTCCGTTCATACTGGTTGTGCTCACTGATCGCACCAGATTATAGACGGCTGTCATTGTTGTGTGGCCTGTGGATCCACACTACAGGTTGACGATGGCCACGACCTTTGCCCGGCGCCTCGGCCCTGACCACTTGAGGGAGGCATTGTTGGATAATCCGTCCATGAACTGCAGTTATATGCCACATGCTGTCAGGGTGGCAAGACTGGCAAAGCTAAGCCCTGCAGACGGTGAAGATCTCCCACCTTCAGGGCAGGTACTGTTGCCCCCTCCTAGGTGTTCAAAACGCCTTCCTGAATCTACTGTTTCGAGAGTTCCACCTAAAATGAAGTCCCAATCTGATCGAGGTCTTGCATCTAAAGTGGAGCAGTTGTCAGCAGAACTGGAAGTGATGAAGTCATTGTTGCCTCATATGGAACCACCTGCTTCAGAGGCTGGGACGCCTTCCAAATCAGTGCCTGTTCTGCCCCCCGAGGACGATGTCCTTTCTCTGTTACCATCTGCCTCTCATTACAGGATGAGGAGGATGCACCATCTTCGTGTGTTTCTGAGGATGGTTCGTATTCCTCTACTCACAGCCTTGATAGTGGCTCAGCCGATAGCTCCATGCGAGATGTGATGCGCAGAGCTCTGAACCGTTTACACCTGGAACTTCCTGAGCCCGAACAGCCTGGCTTGGGTAGTGCTTTCTTTAGACGCGGGCGTCCTCCTACGCCCTTTGCCGTACCTCCCTCTGTGGAGTATCTCAGAGAGTTGCATGTCTGTTGGAGGGATCCGAGTGCTTTCTCCAGGCTCTCATCAGATGGTCGGATTTTGGCTGCTGTGCACAGTGAGACAGCAGCTGGTCTGGATCTCATGCTGCTGTTGAGCCGGCTGTGGCTTCTCTCATTGTTTCACCTGAGGAAGCGCTGCGCCAAGATGTCAGGTGTCCAAGACCCCAGTGCCGTGTGACAGATGACTTCATCTGTAAGGCATACAACTCCGGTGTGTGGGCTGGTCGTCTGGGCAATTCTTTGGCACACTTACTGTTTGTCCTCTCTGCCTCCCTCCAGGAGGGGGAGGGTGCTGCAGATGCGGCACTGCAGCCCTTTGCATTGATGACTAGGGAGCTTGGATGCGTTATGTCTTTTCTGGTTCAGGCTCGCCAGCAGATTTGGCTCGCTCAATCTCCACTGACAGAGGCATGTCGTAGGACCCTCCGTGGTGTACCTGTGGAACCAGGACAGTTGTTTGGTTCAGCTGCCCTGGAGGCATTAGAACGGACTGTCCATGCTCGACAGACGAGGCAGCAACTTTCTGCCCTCAACCGAGCTATGCCCCCTCCTCGGCAACCAAGGTGCCCGACCGCTGGCCCCAGTGCTCAGCCACCCCCGCGGGATTAGTCTGCTGATGGAGACTTCCCTCGAGACAGACTTGGCAGGGTTTTTTGTAATGACCTTTGCCAACAATCGCGGCAGCCTAGAGTTGCAGACACAGGCCGCCGCCCCCCCAGGGCCTCTAAGGGCCATGGGGCGAGGAATTTAAACTTTGAGGCCGGCCGTCGGATACTTCTCCCATCAGCAGCTCAGTTATTGGGCTGCTCATGCGTCGGATCCATGGGTGGTTGCCATGTTTGACTCATGGATACCGGCTGCAGTTCCGACACCGGCCACACATGTCAGGCCGGGTCAAGATGACTATAATCAACAACCCGGCAAAAGCTCAAGTACTGGATCAGGAGCTGTCCGCCCTCCTGACCAAAGGGGCCATCGAAGCAGTAGATCCCCTGCTGCAGCCCAGGGGCTACTACTCCACATATTTCATCGTAACCAAAAAGATGGGCGGATTTCGACCCATTTTAGATCTACAGGGTCTCAATCGTTTCATGAAGGTCTTGCCATTCCACATGCTGACCACAGCACAGGTTCTTCATGCCCTCGCAGCGGGGGAATGGTTCACGTCTATAGACCTCAAAGACGCTGACTTTCATGTGCCCATTGCACCACAACACTGGAGATTTCTCAGGTTTGCCTATCGAGGCCGTCATTGGCAATTCCGGGTTCTCCCATTTGGGCTCTCCCTCTCTCCGAGGGTATTCACTCGATGTGTGAAGGCAGCTCTTGCTCCTTTGCAGGCCACAGGCCTGAAGGTATTGCTATACCTGGACGATTGGCTGATTTGTGCTCCATACAGAGCACGTGTGAAGCAGGACACCGATCATCTGCTTGCACATGTGGCCCAACTGGGCTTCACAGTGAATATAGAGAAGAGCAACCTGACTCCATCTCAGAACAACTTTTCTGGGTCTGGATTTGGACACACTGACGATGAAAGCTCGCCCATCCCTTCGTCGCCTAGACGATATTCAGGCTTTGGTCTCTCGTTTCAGACTGGGCAGCCTGCACCCCTTTGTCACCTTTCTTCAGCTCGTGGGAAAGCTGACTTCTGTGACACGAGTTGTGCCTCTCGGCCTTCTGTCACTGCGTCCACTGCAAAGGTGGCTGAACAGCTTTCATCTGGATGCCACACAATGACGAATGCTCAGGGTGACTTGGCAGTGGTCCCGTGCACTGTCCCCATGGAGGGACAGGAGCTATTTGTCACGGGGGGTCCCCATGGGTCTTGTGGTGTGTCGCAGGGAGGTGGTCACCACAGACGCCTGCCTCACAGGATGGGGTGCTGTATGGCAGCACAGGACGGCTCAGGGAGTCTGGTCTGCCAGAGATCGTTTAAACCACATAAATGTGTTGGAGTTACGGGCTGTCCATTTGGCTCTCAGGAGTTTTCGGTCACATCTAAGAGGAAAACATGTTCTAATTTGGTCAGACAACACTTCGACCGTCTATCACATCAACCATCAATGGGGCATCAGATCAGCACGACTTCTCAGGGTGTCCCAAGACCTGTTACTATGGGCTGCTACTCGTCTGTCTACACTGCGAGCAGCGTACTTACCGAAAGAAGGCAATCAAGTGGTGGACTGTCTTTCCCGAAAGCGACCACCCTCCAGGGGAATGTCTCCACCCAGAGGAGGTGCGCAGGATCTGGAGCATATTTGGGAGGGCAGAAGTGGATCTGTCCCCTATGGTTCTCCCTCACGAGGAGCCAGGTTCTCTGGGACAAGATGCACTGGCACACACTTGGCCCCAGTGCCTTCTCTATGCTTTCCCTCCTCTTCCTCTGATTTGGTCGACCCTACAGAGAGTTCTCCGGGAAGGCCACAGACTGTTGCTGATTGCTCCACACTGGCCAGCAAGACCATGGTTTCCGTTACTGTACAGTCTGTGTCGCAGTCCCCCATGGCGTCTCCCAGCCAGGAGAGACCTGCTGTCTCAGTTGGGGGGTCAAATATGGCATCCCAATCCTCAACACCTCCAACTGTGGGTGTGGCCATTGGTGGGCCCGAGCTGCAGCTGATCGGTGTCACCGATTCTGTTTGCCAAACACTTTTGAATGCCAGAGCGGCCTCCACTCGTCAGCAATACAAGAACAGGTGGGAGTTGTTTTCTCACTGGTGCTCTGCCCGCGGTGAGGATCCTGTGTCTTGTTCGGTGCCTGTTATCCTGGAGTTCCTCCAGTCTCTCCTACCACTGTTAAAGGGGTATGTGGCTGCTATATCCTGTCACCATGGTTTGATTGGAACCTGTACAGTTGGGGGCCATAATTTGGTTTCTCTTTTTCTACGGAGTGCCCGCAGGTTGCGCCCACCAGCTATACCACGAGCTCCAGTGTGGGACTTGTCACTGGTCCTGGAGTCTCTGTGCGATTCTCCATTTGAGCCTCTGGCACGAGCGGGCCTCAAGTGGCTTTCGTGTAAGATGCCATTTTTATTGGCTGTTGTGTCGGCGAAACGGGTCAGTGAGTTGCATGCCCTTTCCGTTAGTCCTTCCTGTCTCCGGTGGAGTCCAGGTGGTTCTGGTGTTACCCTGTGGCCGAACGCCGCATTTCTACCGAAGGTGTTGTCACGTTCTCGCTGTAATGAGCCTTTGAGTCTGGCTCGGTTTGATCCCCCGCTTGGAGAGGGCAGAGACAGGCTGCAGTTGTTATGCCCGGTGCTGCACTGGAAGCTTATACTGCAGCCACAGCAGGTATGAGGCGCTCAGACCAGCTGTTCCTGTGTTATGGTGGTGCTAAAAAGGACTGTCCTCTTTCCAGACAGCGCCTCTCACACTGGGTTGTTGATACTATTCACCAGGCCTACAGGGTTCCCTCCATCTGATGTGAGGTCCCCAACCCTCCATCTGATGTGAGGTCCCCAACCCTCCATCTGATGTGAGGCCCCCAACCCTCCATCTGATGTGAGGTCCCCAACCCTCCATCTGATGTGAGGTCCCCAACCCTCCATCTGATGTGAGGTCCCCAACCCTCCATCTGATGTGAGGCCCCCAACCCTCCATCTGATGTGAGGGCCCCAACCCTCCATCTGATGTGAGGCCCCCAACCCTCCATCTGATGTGAGGCCCCCAACCCTCCATCTGATGTTTAGCCTGGCCTCTTTAGCCTCGTTGCTTTAGCCTCGCCTCTTTAGCCTCGCCGTTTTAGCCTCGCCGCTTTAGCCTCGCCGCTTTAGCCTCGTTGCTTTAGCCTCGCCTCTTTAGCCTCGCTGTTTTAGCCTCGCCTCTTTAGCCTCGCCTCTTTAGCCTCGTTGCTTTAGCCTCGTTGCTTTAGCCTCGCCTCTCTAGCCTCGTTGCTTTAGCCTCGCCTCTTTAGCCTCGTTGCTTTAGCCTCGCCTCTTTAGCCTCGCCATTTTAGCCTCGCCTCTTTAGCCTCGTTGCTTTAGCCTCGCCTCTTTAGCCTCGTTGCTTTAGCCTCGCCTCTTTAGCCTTGTTGCTTTAGCCTCGCCTCCTTAGCCTCGTTGCTTTAGCCTCGCCTCTTTAGCCTCGTTGCTTTAGTCTTGCTGCTTTAGCCTCGCCGCTTTAGCCTCGCCTCTTTAGCCTCGCCGCTTTAGCCTGGCCTCTTTAGCCTGGCCGCTTTAGCCTCGCCGCTTTAGCCTGGCCTCTTTAGCCTGGCCGCTTTAGCCTGGCCGCTTTAGCCTTGCCGCTTTAGCCTGGCCTCTTTAGCCTCGTTGCTTTAGCCTCGCCTCTTTAGCCTCGTTGCTTTAGCCTCGCCTCTTTAGCCTGGCCGCTTTAGCCTCACCGCTTTAGCCTGGCCTCTTTAGCCTCGTTGCTTTAGCCTCGCCTCTTTAGCCTCGTTGCTTTAGCCTCGCCTCTTTAGCCTCGCCGCTTTAGCCTCGTCGCTTTAGCCTCGCCGCTTTAGCCTCGCCTCTTTAGCCTTGTCACTTTAGCCTCGCCGCTTCAGCCTCGCCGCTTCAGCCTCGTTGCTTTAGCCTCGTCACTTCAGACTCGCCGCTTTAGCCTCATCGCTTCAGACTCGCCGCTTTAGCCTCGTTGCTTTAGTGTCGTCACCACTTTAGCCTCGTCGCTTCAGACTCGCCGCTTTAGCCTCATCGCTTCAGACTCGCCGCTTTAGCCTCGTTGCTTTAGCGTCGTCACCACTTTAGCCTCGTCGCTTCAGACTCGCCGCTTTAGCCTCATCGCTTCAGACTTGCTGCTTTAGCCTCACCGCTTTAGCCTCGTTGCTTTAGCGTCGTCACCACTTTAGCCTCGTCGCTTCAGACTCGCCGCTTTAGCCTCATCGCTTCAGACTCGCCGCTTCAGACTCGCCGCTTTAGCCTCGTTGCTTTAGCCTCGCCGCTTTAGCCTCGCCTCTTTAGCCTCGTTGCTTTAGCCTCGCCGCTTTAGCCTCGCCTCTTTAGCCTCGCCTCTTTAGCCTCGTTGCTTTAGCCTCGCCGCTTTAGCCTCGCCTCTTTAGCCTCGTTGCTTTAGCCTCGCCGCTTTAGCCTCGCCGCTTTAGCCTCGCCGCTGCTCCGTTTCACTCTTGTTTCCTTTTTTATGTCCTGCAGTTTGTCGTCATGTCCTGTTTGTCTGAACCCGGGGTCGCAGGACACGCCCACGCTGAGCTGCGGCCACTTCTGCTGCCAGGTTAGCCCCGCCCCCTCACCACTCTTACCTAGCAACCGCAGTGTTACCTAGCAACTGATGCTTCACACTGGACATGTCATAACTCTGCTTCTCTCCTCTGCTCTCTGTCTGGTCCTGGTCCTGGTCCTGGTCCTGGTCTGGTCCTGGTCCTGGTCCTGGTCCTGGTCCTGGTCCTGGTCTGGTCCTGGTCCTGGTCCTGGTCCTGGTCCTGGTCTGGTCCTGGTCTGGTCCTGGTCCTGGTCCAGTCCTGTTGGGAGGAGTACCTGACGTCGAGGATCGAGCAGAACTTGGGTCTCTCGTGTAACTGTCCGATCCCCGACTGCACGGCCCAGCCCCCGCCGGCCTTCTACCGACAGGTGCTGCAGAACCCCGACACGCTCCGACAGGTGAGAGACAGGTGTTGCAGAACCCCGACACGCTCCGACAGGTGAGAGACAGGTGCTGCAGGACCCGACACGCTCCGACAGGTGAGAGACAGGTGTTGCAGAACCCCGACACGCTCCGACAGGTGAGAGACAGGTGTTGCAGAACCCCGACACGCTCCGACAGGTGAGAGACAGGTGTTGCAGAACCCCGACACGCTCCGACAGGTGAGAGACCGGTGCTGCAGGACCTGACACGCTCCGACAGGTGAGAGACAGGTGCTGCAGGACCCCGACATGCTGCGACAGGTGAGAGACAGGTGCTGCAGGACCCGACACGCTCCGACAGGTGAGAGACAGGTGTTGCAGAACCCCGACACGCTCCGACAGGTGAGAGACAGGTGCTGCAGGACCTGACACGCTCCGACAGGTGAGAGACAGGTGCTGCAGGACCCCGACATGCTGCGACAGGTGAGAGACAGGTGCTGCAGGACCCCGACATGCTGCGACAGGTGAGAGACAGGTGCTGCAGGACCCCGACATGCTGCGACAGGTGAGAGACAGGTGCTGCAGGACCCCGACATGCTGCGACAGGTGAGAGACAGGTGCTGCAGGACCCCGACATGCTGCGACAGGTGAGAGACAGGTGCTGCAGGACCCGACACGCTCCGACAGGTGAGAGACGGGTGAGTGAGGGATTCTGTTTTCTGTGTAACTTTTGCCACGTCTCCTTGAGGGCTTTAATTCTGAATAAAAATAATAAAATTCTGAGTAAAAATAATTTAATTGTGAATAAAAATAATTAAATTCTGAATAAAATTATTTAATTCTGAGTAAAAATGAGAGGAAAAAGTTTGGATCGTGTTTGTGTCGGTGACAGAAAAGCCGGGAGCAGCTGAAGTGTGGGTTTTCTTCTCAAAGACAGAAATACGCTTGTGTCGCTGTCCAATCAGCACCTTCCCCACCCCCAGACGCTGAGAACTATTAAATAAAGACCATTTAAAGCAGAACTAAGTCACATTTTTCCCTAGTTAAATGTCTCTAAAGCCTCTGATGTTCATGTGACATGTCGGGGTGTCTGAAGGAGTCACTGGGGCTTCTGCCTCTGGAGGAAAAACCACACATGCAGCTCGGCTCCTCCCGGATCTGAGCTCAGGCTCTGTTCTGACGACACTTCAGCTGCTCACAGAAAACAGAGCCACACCTGTACTGACGAGCTCCGGGCTACGAGCCGCGGAGCTCCTGGTGCTCCTGGTGCTCCTGGTGCTCCTGGAGCTGTACCAGGAGCACCAGGAGCACCAGGAGCTCCGGGCTGTGATGCTCCATTTACACGATCGTTTATGTATAAGATTAAAATCACTCACCATTGAACAGAGTAAAATCGTGACCCACCTGAGACACTGAGCTGTTCACTGTTCACGGGCTAAACAAACGTGAGCAGCTGAGGGGGACGAGAGGATTTAGGACAGTTCATTCTCACAGAGGCCTGTAGGGGGCGCTCTACCACTGAAGTTACTTAGTTCTGCTTTAACCTGTTTCCATGGAAACTCAGTTCACATTCAGGTGCTCCTCCTGCAGTATGAGGGCGCTCACAGGTGTAATCGCAGGTGTAATGTGCTCCTCCTGCAGTATGAGGGCGCTCACAGGCGTAATCGCAGGTGTAATGTGCTCCTCCTGCAGTATGAGGGCGCTCACAGGCGTAATCGCAGGTGTAATGTGCTCCTCCTGCAGTATGAGGGCGCTCACAGGTGTAATCACAGGTGTAATGTGCTCCTCCTGCAGTATGAGGGCGCTCACAGGCGTAATCACAGGTGTAATGTGCTCCTCCTGCAGTATGAGGGCGCTCACAGGCGTAATCACAGGTGTAATGTGCTCCTCCTGCAGTATGAGGGCGCTCACAGGCGTAATCACAGGTGTAATGTGCTCCTCCTGCAGTATGAGGGCGCTCACAGGCGTAATCACAGGTGTAATGTGCTCCTCCTGCAGTATGAGGGCGCTCACAGGTGTAATCACAGGTGTAATGTGCTCCTCCTGCAGTATGAGGGCGCTCACAGGTGTAATCACAGGTGTAATGTGCTCCTCCTGCAGTATGAGGGCGCTCACAGGTGTAATCACAGGTGTAATGTGCTCCTCCTGCAGTATGAGGGCGCTCACAGGTGTAATCGCAGGTGTAATGTGCTCCTCCTGCAGTATGAGGGCGCTCACAGGCGTAATCACAGGTGTAATGTGCTCCTCCTGCAGTATGAGGGCGCTCACAGGCGTAATCACAGGTGTAATGTGCTCCTCCTGCAGTATGAGGGCGCTCACAGGCGTAATCACAGGTGTAATGTGCTCCTCCTGCAGTATGAGGGCGCTCACAGGCGTAATCACAGGTGTAATGTGCTCCTCCTGCAGTATGAGGGCGCTCACAGGCGTAATCACAGGTGTAATGTGCTCCTCCTGCAGTATGAGGGCGCTCACAGGCGTAATCACAGGTGTAATGTGCTCCTCCTGCAGTATGAGGGCGCTCACAGGCGTAATCACAGGTGTAATGTGCTCCTCCTGCAGTATGAGGGCGCTCACAGGCGTAATCGCAGGTGTAATGTGCTCCTCCTGCAGTATGAGGGCGCTCACAGGCGTAATCACAGGTGTAATGTGCTCCTCCTGCAGTATGAGGGCGCTCACAGGCGTAATCGCAGGTGTAATGTGCTCCTCCTGCAGTATGAGGGCGCTCACAGGTGTAATCGCAGGTGTAATGTGCTCCTCCTGCAGTATGAGGGCGCTCACAGGCGTAATCACAGGTGTAATGTGCTCCTCCTGCAGTATGAGGGCGCTCACAGGCGTAATCACAGGTGTAATGTGCTCCTCCTGCAGTATGAGGGCGCCACAGGCGTAATCACAGGTGTAATGTGCTCCTCCTGCAGTATGAGGGCGCTCACAGGTGTAATCACAGGTGTAATGTGCTCCTCCTGCAGTATGAGGGCGCTCACAGGTGTAATCACAGGTGTAATGTGCTCCTCCTGCAGTATGAGGGCGCTCACAGGCGTAATCACAGGTGTAATGTGCTCCTCCTGCAGTATGAGGGCGCTCACAGGCGTAATCACAGGTGTAATGTGCTCCTCCTGCAGTATGAGGGCGCTCACAGGTGTAATCACAGGTGTAATGTGCTCCTCCTGCAGTATGAGGGCGCTCACAGGTGTAATTACAGGTGTAATGTGCTCCTCCTGCAGTATGAGGGCGCTCACAGGCGTAATCGCAGGTGTAATGTGCTCCTCCTGCAGTATGAGGGCGCTCACAGGCGTAATCGCAGGTGTAATGTGCTCCTCCTGCAGTATGAGGGCGCTCACAGGCGTAATCACAGGTGTAATGTGCTCCTCCTGCAGTATGAGGGCGCTCACAGGTGTAATTACAGGTGTAATGTGCTCCTCCTGCAGTATGAGGGCGCTCACAGGCGTAATCACAGGTGTAATGTGCTCCTCCTGCAGTATGAGGGCGCTCACAGGCGTAATCACAGGTGTAATGTGCTCCTCCTGCAGTATGAGGGCGCTCACAGGCGTAATCACAGGTGTAATGTGCTCCTCCTGCAGTATGAGGGCGCTCACAGGCGTAATCACAGGTGTAATGTGCTCCTCCTGCAGTATGAGGGCGCTCACAGGTGTAATCACAGGTGTAATGTGCTCCTCCTGCAGTATGAGGGCACTCACAGGTGTAATCACAGGTGTAATGTGCTCCTCCTGCAGTATGAGGGCGCTCACAGGCGTAATCACAGGTGTAATGTGCTCCTCCTGCAGTATGAGGGCGCTCACAGGTGTAATCGCAGGTGTAATGTGCTCCTCCTGCAGTATGAGGGCGCTCACAGGCGTAATCACAGGTGTAATGTGCTCCTCCTGCAGTATGAGGGCGCCACAGGCGTAATCACAGGTGTAATGTGCTCCTCCTGCAGTATGAGGGCGCTCACAGGCGTAATCACAGGTGTAATGTGCTCCTCCTGCAGTATGAGGGCGCTCACAGGTGTAATCACAGGTGTAATGTGCTCCTCCTGCAGTATGAGGGCGCTCACAGGCGTAATCACAGGTGTAATGTGCTCCTCCTGCAGTATGAGGGCGCTCACAGGCGTAATCACAGGTGTAATGTGCTCCTCCTGCAGTATGAGGGCGCTCACAGGCGTAATCACAGGTGTAATGTGCTCCTCCTGCAGTATGAGGGCGCTCTCCTTCGCTCCTACGTCGACTCCTGCTCTAATCTGACCTGGTGCACGAACGCCGGCGGCTGCGACCGGATCCTCATGAGGAGAGGTGTCGGCACCTCCGGAGCCTGTGGGGAGTGTGGATGGACCAGCTGCTTCTGCTGCGCCTTCACCGAGGTACGGGGCATCTGAGGGCATCAGGGGGCATCTGAGGGCATCAGGGGGCATCTGAGGGCATCAGGGGGCATCTGAGGGCATCTGAGGGCATCAGGGGGCATCTGAGGGCATCAGGGGGCATCTGAGGGCATCAGGGGGCATCTGAGGGGGTGAGGGGCAACAGGCACAGGATTATGTGGTGTTTGTTGGTGTAACTGCAGTGTGTTGTTCGTAGGCTCACTTCCTGTTGTGTATAACAGGAGTGTGTTGTTCGTAGGCTCACTTCCTCTGTGTATAACAGGAGTGTGTTGTTCGTAGGCTCACTTCCTCTGTGTATAACAGGAGTGTGTTGTTCGTAGGCTCACTTCCTCTGTGTATAACAGGAGTGTGTTGTTCGTAGGCTCACTTCCTGTTGTGTATAACAGGAGTGTGTTGTTCGTAGGCTCACTTCCTCTGTGTATAACAGGAGTGTGTTGTTCGTAGGCTCACTTCCTGTTGTGTATAACAGGAGTGTGTTGTTCGTAGGCTCACTTCCTGTTGTGTATAACAGGAGTGTGTTGCTCGTAGGCTCACTTCCTCTGTGTATAACAGGAGTGTGTTGTTCGTAGGCTCACTTCCTCTGTGTATAACAGGAGTGTGTTGCTCGTAGGCTCACTTCCTCTGTGTATAACAGGAGTGTGTTGTTCGTAGGCTCACTTCCTGTTGTGTATAACAGGAGTGTGTTGTTCGTAGGCTCACTTCCTGTTGTGTATAACAGGAGTGTGTTGTTCGTAGGCTCACTTCCTCTGTGTATAACAGGAGTGTGTTGTTCGTAGGCTCACTTCCTCTGTATATAACAGGAGTGTGTTGTTCGTAGGCTCACTTCCTCTGTATATAACAGGAGTGTGTTGCTTGTAGGCTCACTTCCTCTGTGTATAACAGGAGTGTGTTGTTCGTAGGCTCACTTCCTCTGTGTATAACAGGAGTGTGTTGCTCGTAGGCTCACTTCCTCTGTGTATAACAGGAGTGTGTTGTTCGTAGGCTCACTTCCTCTGTGTATAACAGGAGTGTGTTGCTCGTAGGCTCACTTCCTCTGTGTATAACAGGAGTGTGGTGTTAGGAGGCTCACTTCCTCTGTGTATAACAGGTGTGTGTTGTTCGTAGGCTCACTTCCTCTGTGTATAACAGGAGTGTGTTGTTCGTAGGCTCACTTCCTCTGTGTATAACAGGAGTGTGTTGCTTGTAGGCTCACTTCCTCTGTGTATAACAGGAGTGTGTTGCTCGTAGGCTCACTTCCTCTGTGTATAACAGGAGTGTGTTGTTCGTAGGCTCACTTCCTCTGTGTATAACAGGAGTGTGTTGTTCGTAGGCTCACTTCCTCTGTGTATAACAGGAGTGTGTTGTTCGTAGGCTCACTTCCTCTGTGTATAACAGGAGTGTGTTGCTCGTAGGCTCACTTCCTCTGTGTATAACAGGAGTGTGTTGCTCGTAGGCTCACTTCCTCTGTGTATAACAGGAGTGTGTTGCTCGTAGGCTCACTTCCTCTGTGTATAACAGGAGTGTGTTGTTCGTAGGCTCACTTCCTCTGTGTATAACAGGAGTGTGTTGTTCGTAGGCTCACTTCCTCTGTGTATAACAGGAGTGTGTTGTTCGTAGGCTCACTTCCTGTTGTGTATAACAGGAGTGTGTTGTTCGTAGGCTCACTTCCTCTCTGTATAACAGGAGTGTGTTGTTCGTAGGCTCACTTCCTCTGTGTATAACAGGAGTGTGTTGTTCGTAGGCTCACTTCCTGTTGTGTATAACAGGAGTGTGTTGTTCGTAGGCTCACTTCCTGTTTTGTATAACAGGAGTGTGTTGCTCGTAGGCTCACTTCCTGTTGTGTATAACAGGAGTGTGTTGTTCGTAGGCTCACTTCCTCTGTGTATAACAGGAGTGTGTTGCTTGTAGGCTCACTTCCTCTGTGTATAACAGGAGTGTGTTGTTCGTAGGCTCACTTCCTCTGTGTATAACAGGAGTGTGTTGCTTGTAGGCTCACTTCCTCTGTGTATAACAGGAGTGTGTTGTTCGTAGGCTCACTTCCTCTGTGTATAACAGGAGTGTGTTGTTCGTAGGCTCACTTCCTCTGTGTATAACAGGAGTGTGTTGTTCGTAGGCTCACTTCCTCTGTGTATAACAGGAGTGTGTTGTTCGTAGGCTCACTTCCTCTGTGTATAACAGGAGTGTGTTGCTTGTAGGCTCACTTCCTCTGTGTATAACAGGAGTGTGTTGCTCGTAGGCTCACTTCCTCTGTGTATAACAGGAGTGTGTTGTCTGTGAGGCTCACTTCCTCTGTGTATAACAGGAGTGTGTTGTTCAGAGGCTCACTTCCTCTGTGTATAACAGGAGTGTGTTGTTCGTAGGCTCACTTCCTCTGTGTATAACAGGAGTGTGTTGCTCGTAGGCTCACTTCCTCTGTGTATAACAGGAGTGTGTTGCTCGTAGGCTCACTTCCTCTGTGTATAACAGGAGTGTGTTGCTCGTAGGCTCACTTCCTCTGTGTATAACAGGAGTGTGTTGTTCGTAGGCTCACTTCCTCTGTGTATAACAGGAGTGTGTTGTTCGTAGGCTCACTTCCTCTGTGTATAACAGGAGTGTGTTGTTCGTAGGCTCACTTCCTGCTGTGTATAACAGGAGTGTGTTGCTCGTAGGCTCACTTCCTGTTGTGTATAACAGGAGTGTGTTGTTCGTAGGCTCACTTCCTGCTGTGTATAACAGGAGTGTGTTGCTCGTAGGCTCACTTCCTGTTGTGTATAACAGGAGTGTGTTGTTCGTAGGCTCACTTCCTGTTGTGTATAACAGGAGTGTGTTGTTCGTAGGCTCACTTCCTGTTGTGTATAACAGGAGTGTGTTGTTCGTAGGCTCACTTCCTCTGTGTATAACAGGAGTGTGTTGCTTGTAGGCTCACTTCCTCTGTGTATAACAGGAGTGTGTTGCTCGTAGGCTCACTTCCTCTGTGTATAACAGGAGTGTGTTGTTCGTAGGCTCACTTCCTGTTGTGTATAACAGGAGTGTGTTGCTCGTAGGCTCACTTCCTCCGTGTATAACAGGAGTGTGTTGTTCGTAGGCTCACTTCCTCTGTGTATAACAGGAGTGTGTTGCTCGTAGGCTCACTTCCTCTGTGTATAACAGGAGTGTGTTGCTCGTAGGCTCACTTCCTCTGTGTATAACAGGAGTGTGTTGTTCGTAGGCTCACTTCCTCTGTGTATAACAGGAGTGTGTTGTTCGTAGGCTCACTTCCTCTGTATATAACAGGAGTGTGTTGTTCGTAGGCTCACTTCCTCTGTATATAACAGGAGTGTGTTGTTCGTAGGCTCACTTCCTGTTGTGTATAACAGGAGTGTGTTGCTCGTAGGCTCACTTCCTCTGTGTATAACAGGAGTGTGTTGTTCGTAGGCTCACTTCCTGTTGTGTATAACAGGAGTGTGTTGTTCGTAGGCTCACTTCCTCTGTGTATAACAGGAGTGTGTTGTTCGTAGGCTCACTTCCTGCTCTGTGTTGTTCGTAGGCTCACTTCCTCTGTATATAACAGGAGTGTGTTGTTCGTAGGCTCACTTCCTCTGTATATAACAGGAGTGTGTTGTTCGTAGGCTCACTTCCTGTTGTGTATAACAGGAGTGTGTTGCTCGTAGGCTCACTTCCTCTGTGTATAACAGGAGTGTTGTTCGTAGGCTCACTTCCTCTGTGTATAACAGGAGTGTGTTGTTCGTAGGCTCACTTCCTCTGTGTATAACAGGAGTGTGTTGTTCGTAGGCTCACTTCCTGCTCTGTGTTGTTCGTAGGATCACTTCCTGCTCTGTGTTGTTCGTAGGCTCACTTCCTGCTCTGTGTTGTTCGTAGGCTCACTTCCTGCTCTGTGTTGTTCGTAGGCTCACTTCCTGCTCTGTGTTGTTCGTAGGCTCACTTTCTGCTCTGTGTTGTTCGTAGGCTCACTTCCTCTGTATATAACAGGAGTGTGTTGTTCGTAGGCTCACTTCCTGTTGTGTATAACAGGAGTGTGTTGCTCGTAGGCTCACTTCCTCTGTGTATAACAGGAGTGTGTTGTTCGTAGGCTCACTTCCTCTGTGTATAACAGGAGTGTGTTGTTCGTAGGCTCACTTCCTCTGTGTATAACAGGAGTGTGTTGTACGTAGGCTCACTTCCTGCTCTGTGTTGTTCGTAGGCTCACTTCCTGCTCTGTGTTGTTCGTAGGCTCACTTCCTGCTCTGTGTTGTTCGTAGGCTCACTTCCTGCTCTGTGTTGTTTGTAGGCTCACTTCCTGCTCTGTGTTGTTCGTAGGCTCACTTCCTGCTCTGTGTTGTTCGTAGGCTCACTTCCTGCTCTGTGTTGTTCGTAGGCTCACTTCCTGCTCTGTGTTGTTCGTAGGCTCACTTCCTGCTCTGTGTTGTTCGTAGGCTCACTTCCTGCTCTGTGTTGTTCGTAGGCTCACTTCCTGCTCTGTGTTGTTCGTAGGCTCACTTCCTGTTGTGTATAACAGGAGTGTGTTGCTCGTAGGCTCACTTCCTGCTGTGTATAACAGGAGTGTGTTGTTCGTAGGCTCACTTCCTGCTCTGTGTTGTTCGTAGGCTCACTTCCTGTTGTGTATAACAGGAGTGTGTTGTTCGTAGGCTCACTTCCTCTGTGTATAACAGGAGTGTGTTGTTCGTAGGCTCACTTCCTGCTCTGTGTTGTTCGTAGGCTCACTTCCTGCTCTGTGTTGTTCGTAGGCTCACTTCCTGCTCTGTGTTGTTCGTAGGCTCACTTCCTGCTCTGTGTTGTTCGTAGGCTCACTTCCTGCTCTGTGTTGTTCGTAGGCTCACTTCCTGCTCTGTGTTGTTCGTAGGCTCACTTCCTGCTCTGTGTTGTTCGTAGGCTCACTTCCTGCTCTGTGTTGTTCGTAGGCTCACTTCCTGCTCTGTGTTGCTCGTAGGCTCACTTCCTGCTCTGTGTTGTTCGTAGGCTCACTTCCTGCTCTGTGTTGTTTGTAGGCTCACTTCCTGCTCTGTGTTGTTCGTAGGCTCACTTCCTGCTCTGTGTTGTTCGTAGGCTCACTTCCTGCTCTGTGTTGTTCGTAGGCTCACTTCCTGCTCTGTGTTGTTCGTAGGCTCACTTCCTGCTCTGTGTTGTTCGTAGGCTCACTTCCTGCTCTGTGTTGTTCGTAGGCTCACTTCCTGCTCTGTGTTGTTCGTAGGCTCACTTTCCGGCTTCCTGCTCACACATTTCCCGCTGGGTGGACGACGGCGGCTTCTACGAGGGGATGAGCGCTGAGGCTCAGAGTAAACACGTGGCCAAACTCATCTCCAAACGCTGCCCCCAGTGTTCCACCCACATCGAGAAGAACGAGGGCTGTCTGCAGTAAGACCCGGACTGGACCCGGACTGGGACCCGGACTGGGACCCGGACTGGGACCCGGACTGGGACCCGGACTGGGACCCGGACTGAGACTGAGACTGAGACTGAGACTGAGACTGAGACTGAGACTGGGACCCGGACTGAGACCGAGACTAAACCAGGACTAACCCAGGTCTAAACCGGGTCTAAACCAGATCTAAATCGCGTCTAAACTGGGTCTAAACTGGATCTAAACCCAGACTAAACCTGGACTAAACCTGGACTAAACCTGGACTAAAGCCAGTCTAAACCTGGTCTAAACCAGGACTAAACCGGGTCTAAACCAGATCTAAATCGGGTCTAAACCGGGTCTAAACTGGATCTAAACCCAGACTAAACCTGGTCTAAACCAGGACTAAACCGGGTCTAAACCTGGACTAAACCTGGACTAAACCCGGTCTAAACCCGGTCTAAACCGGGTCTAAACCCGGTCTAAACCCGGTCTAAACCCGGTCTAAACCGGGTCTAAACCAGGACTAAACCGGGTCTAAACCTGGACTAAACCGGGTCTAAACCTGGACTAAACCCGGTCTAACCCGGGTCTAAACCGGGTCTAAACCGGGTCTAAACCGGGTCTAACCCGGGTCTAACCCGGGTCTAAACCGGGTCTAAACCGGGTCTAAACCGGGTCTAAACCTGGACTAAACCCGGTCTAAACCGGGTCTAAACCGGGTCTAAACCGGGTCTAAACTGGATCTAAACCCGGTCTAAACCGGGTCTAAACCGGGTCTAAACCGGGTCTAAACCGGGTCTAAACCTGGGCTAAACCCGGTCTAAACCGGGTCTAAACCTGGGCTAAACCCGGTCTAAACCGGGTCTAAACCCGGTCTAAACCCGGTCTAAACCGGGTCTAAACCGGGTCTAAACCGGGTCTAACCCGGGTCTAAACCGGGTCTAACCCGTCTCTGTGTCCTCAGTATGACGTGTGCCAAATGCTCTCATGGATTCTGCTGGAGGTGCCTCAAACCCTGGAAACCGACGCACAAAGATTATTACAACTGCTCCGCCTCGGTCTGTACCCGGATCATAACCAGACTAACGGGGGTTCAGGGGGATCATAACCGGACTAAAGGGGGTCCAGGGGGTTCAGGGGGATCACAACCAGACTAACAGGGGTCCAGCAGGTTTAGGAGGGGTCTGAACAAGTCTAGAGGAGGTCCTTGAGGTTCTAGAAGAGGTTCTGGAGTTTCTGGAGGAGGATCTGGAAGTTCTAGAGGGTCCGGAGGAGGTTCTGGAGGAGGATCTGGAAGTTCTAGAGGGTCTGGAGGAGGTTCCAGAGGAGGTTCTGGGGGTTCTAGAGAAAGTTCTGGGGGTTCTAGAGGAGGATCTGGAGGTTCTAGAGGTGGTTCTGGGTGTCCTATAGGAGGTTCTAGAAAAGGTTCTAGAGGGTCTCGAGGAGATTTTAGAGGTCCTGGAGGCTCTAGCGCAGGTTCTGGAGGTTCTAGTGGAGGTTCTGGGGGTTCTAGAGGAGGTTCTGGGGGTTCTAGCGCAGGTTCTGGAGGTTCTAGAGGAGGTTCTGGGGGTTCTAGAGGAGGTTCTGGGGGTTCTAGAGGAGCTTCGGCGGGTACTAGAGGAGGTTCTGGGGTTCTAGAGGAGGTTCTGGGGGTTCTAGAGGTTCTGGGGGTTCTAGCGCATGTTCTGGAGGTTCTAGAGGAGGTTCTGGGGGTTCTAGTGGAGGTTCTGGGGGTTCTAGAGGAGGTTCTGGGGGTTCTAGAGGAGGTTCTGGGGGTTCTAGTGGAGGTTCTGGGGGTTCTAGAGGAGGTTCTGGGGGTTCTAGAGGAGGTTCTGGGGGTTCTAGTGGAGGTTCTGGGGGTTCTAGAGGAGGTTCTGGGGGTTCTAGTGGAGGTTCTGGGGGTCCTTGAGGTTCTAGCGCAGGTATGTACATGTCAAAAATATTCATTTTGTCGTCTTAATGCATTAACTTCTTAGGTTCCTTTCTAAGACAATGTAGTAACATGTTTCGGCTGCTGCTGCTGCCGTCTTCAGAACTGTCACTGTTTGGTGACAGTTCTGAAGACGGCAGCAGCAGCAGAAACATGTCAACAAGGTACAAATACACTTGGCTCCATTGTCTTAGAAAGGAACCTAAGAAGTTAAGGTATGTACATGTGTTTGAATGGGCCAATCAGAGCGCTCCTCACTGTGATGCGTTGTTTGAATGGGCCAATCAGAGCGCTCCTCACTGTGATGCGTTGTGTTGCCGGGCAGGTCAGTAAAGCCGCTCGTCAGGGGAAGAAGTTCCAGGACTTTAACGAGAAATGCACCTTCCAACACCAGAACAAGGTACCACCTGACCCCGCCCCCTACTGACACCTGACCCCGCCCCCTACTGACACCTGACCCCGCCCCCTACTGACACCTGACCCCGCCCCCTACTGACACCTGACCCCGCCCCCTACTGACACCTGACCCCGCCCCCTACTGACACCTGACCCCGCCCCCACTGACACCTGACCCCGCCCCCTACTGACACCTGACCCCGCCCCCACTGACACCTGACCCCGCCCCCTCACACCTGACCCCTCCCCCTCACACCTGACCCCTCCCCCTCACACCTGACCCCTCCCCCTCACACCTGACCCCTCCCCCTCACGCCTGACTCTGCCCCCTCACACCTGACCCCTCTCCCTCACACCTGACCCCTCCTCCTCACACCTGATCCCTCCCCCTCACACCTGACCCCTCTCCCTCACACCTGACCCCTCCCCCTCACACCTGACCCCTCCCTTTCACACCTGACCCCTCCCCCTCACACCTGACCCCTCCTCCTCACATCTGACCCCGCCCCCTCACACGTGACTCCGCCCCCTCACACCTGACCCCTCCCCCTCACACCTGACCCCTCCCCCTCACACCTGATCCCTCCTCCTCACACCTGACCCCTCCTCCTCACATCTGACCCCTCCCCCTCACACCTGACTCCGCCCCCTCACACCTGACTCCGCCCCCTCACACCTGACTCCGCCCCCTCACACCTGACTCCGCCCCCTCACACCTGACTCCGCCCCCTCACACCTGACCCCTCCCCCTCACACCTGACCCCTCCCCCTCACACCTGACCCCTCCCCCTCACACCTGACCCCTCCTCCTCACACCTGACCCCTCCTCCTCACATCTGACCCCTCCCCCTCACACCTGACTCCGCCCCCTCACACCTGACTCCGCCCCCTGGTGTGTCGTACTTCCTGCTCTCTGGACTCAGGTGTTTCCTCGTCAAACTCAAACCTACAAAAACTCTGTCAAGTATTTGTGCTGTTTTCATTTTGGAGAAATGAACGATTTAAAGGTCAAACTGGGGTCGGCTCCAGGAAACTCAAACGCAAAAAGTTTCAGTTTTATTTCTGACCCAATGACGTCGTCCAGAACCTCAGAACGAAACAGTAGAACGTTTGTGTTTGGTTTGTGCTGTGACAGTTTCATTTGTGCGAGTTTATTTCTAAAATTATTCATATTATTTTTGTGTAAATTATACGAGGTCATTTTGGCTCAGCTGAGAAGAGAAACGACCAGAGTCTGAGGAAGAGTCTGGATCCTCTGTGCAGCTCACTTTGTTTCAGATTTTACAGAATAACCGACTAAAGCCACTGCTTCAGCTGAGCCCAAATGAGGCCAAATAATTTACACTAAAATAATATTAACCCCTGAAGACCTGAGGGCAGTTTTAGTACATTTCTCCTCTCCTGGATTTTTGTTCTTAATGTTGCTTTTCAAACTGCCCCTTTTGCCCCTAATGAAGTGTTCTACCTCCCTTTGTTCAGTCCAACCTGTTATTTCACAATCTGCTGCTGTAGTTGTGTCATGAGGCTGTGAGAAAAGCTACAGGACCAGAAATAGAGATGAAAAAAAAAACAGAAAATAAAATTCACTCTTTTATACAAAACCCACAGCAAACATGTAGAAACAACTTTTTGGACATAAAAATGCTTAATTTAGGGCCTGAGCTACAAAAGTACAAAATCTCAAGTCTGTAAGTAAATTAAAAATCTCCTTATTGCCCTAAAAACAAAAAAAGTGCAGTGGCTCCATGACTTTCCTGGTCCAGTCCTGGAAACAGCTCCTGTCAGGTCCAGGGCCAGAGCCACAGCACTTCTGCCTTTCCAGGGTGGAAATTACATTTGGATTTGTTCATTTGGACTGAAATAAACCTTTAAATAAAAAGAGAAAGAGATGCACAATTACACACACCAAGATGTGTCATTTTCCATGTGTGAGAGAATTAACTCCACTTAGAGCGACTTTTTCCCTCGTTCTAAACACACACAGTCAGAGGAGTCGACCATCTTGACTCACTTCACTCTTTGGCAAAGTTTGGCTCCATCAAAATGGACGGAGCGCATGAGTTTGGGGAAAACAAAGTTCCTGTTGGACACTCGTTTTGCTCCCGTCATCACACAGCGTGAGTGTGACGTAGGATAAAGCCGCAGAAATGTACGGAAACCTCTATGTCTGCACTTTCAGAGGGGAAAAGGACCGTTCTGTCTTTATAGAAACATGTTCCTCTGAGTCGTGGACGTGTCGTAGGTCTTCAGGGGTAATGATGAGTGAGGCCGGCGCCCCCTAGTGCCTCAGTTTCATTTCTCTCTGCTCTCTTTGCTGTTGCGTCGTGTTTTCTCTGACTCCACTGAGCGTCTGGAGCTTTGCAGACGTCACCGAACAGCAGCGACTCCCGCCCACCGTGGAGCCAAACGATCCTAACGCTGCGAGGACAGACGGGTCCCCCGGTGAACCCGGTGAACCCGGTGAACCCGGTGAACCCGGTGAACCCGGCTCAGGGATCAGGCTCAACGACGTCATCGGGGCAGAAAAAAAACTGAAGAACCAGAATCACACAAACTGAAACTTTGTACAACAAACGACCGACTTAGTTTGTGGAAATTTGAGTTTGATGAGGCCGAGTTCAGAGGAGAGTTTGACTGAGGATCTGAGAATAACCCTGACTCCTCTCTCCTCTCCTCTCTTCTCTCCTGTCTCCTCTCTCCTCTCCTCTCTCCTGTCTCCTCTCTTCTCCTCTCTCCTCTCCTCTCTCCTCTCTTCTCTCCTGTCTCCTCTCTTCTCCTCTCTCCTCTCCTCTCTCCTCTCTCCTGTCTCCTCTCTCCTCTCCTCTCTCCTCTCTCCTCTCTTCTCTCCTGTCTCCTCTCTCCTCTCCTCTCTCCTCTCTCCTCTCCTCTCTCCTCTCCTCTCTCCTCTCTCCTCTCCTCTCTCCTCTCTCCTCTCTCCTCTCCTCTCTCCTCTCTCCTCTCCTCTCCTCTCCTCTCCTCTGTCCTCTCTCCTCTCCTCTCTCCTCTCCTCTCTCCTCTCCTCTCTTCTCTCCTCTCCTCTCTCCTCTCCTCTCCTCTCTCCTCTCCTCTCCTCCTCTCTCCTCTCCTCTCTCCTCTCCTCTCCTCTCTCCTCTCTCCTCTCCTCTCCTCTCCTCTCCTCCTTTCTCCTCTCTCCTCTCTCCTCCTCTCCTCTCCTCTCTCCTCTCTCCTCTCCTCTCTCCTCTCCTCTCCTCTCTCCTCTCTCCTCTCCTCTCCTCTCCTGTCTCCTCTCTCTTCTCTCCTCTCCTCTCTCCTCTCCTCTCTCCTCTCCTCTCCTCTCTCCTCTCTCCTCTCCTCTCCTCTCCTGTCTCCTGTCTCCTCTCTCCTGTCTCCTCTTTCCTCTCCTCCTTCAGGACTTCGTTCAGTCTCTCCTCCTCAGAGTCTCGAGTCTTTCCGACTCTGTTCCCGTCTCGTCTTTGTCCTTCGTCCTGGAGTCCTGTCGGGTCCTGGTCCAGGCCCGGAAGGTTCTGGCCTACAGCAGCGTGTACAGCTACTACACCCAGAGCCAGAGCCCGGTCCAGACCCAGAGCCAGAGCCCGGTCCAGACCCAGAACCAGAGCCCGGTCCAGACCCAGAACCAGAGCCCGGTCCAGACCCGGACCAAGGCCCAGGCCCGGACCCAGAGCCAGACCCGGACCCGGACCCAGAGCCAGAGCCAGAGCCAGAGCCAGGTCCAGGACTGGAGCCAGGAGCAGCTGGACCTCCTGGAGCAGCAGACTGAGGCTCTGGAGACCCACACGGCGGCGCTGCAGGTGCTGCTGGGTAAGACCAGAGACATTTATTTGCCTTTGTTTAACCAGGACGAGCACCGGGCAGAAAGAATCTCTGCTCACTCACAGACCAGACGGGTGTTTATCTGGTGTGTTTTGCCAAAGTCTGTGCCCGTTATATTGTGGCATTCGCGAGGGCACCACCTCCAAAAGTCCAGCCCTGATCTGATTAAAGCGGCCACTAAAAACCTTCAGTGAACAGCGTTTTTGAATGACAGAGCTCAAGTCCAGGGGAATCAGATGGGCCTGATTCTTGATGTAGAAGATGCCTGGTTATTTTTAAAGAATCCTTCTGTAAGATTGTGAATAAATAAAATCTGAGTCAAACCCGGTTTAGCCCACGGTTCAGACCGGACGTGTCTGATCTTATTCCACAGAAACATCATCTGTGGCAAAAAGCAAAAGCTTCAAAAAAAGAATCTGAGGGGCAGATTTATAGGACAGTCCGAAATAAATGTGCACAGTCAGTTAGACGAGCTACAGGAAACCATTTTAAAGAGCCACTAGTGAGCAGTAGGAACTCTAAAGAACTCTAAAGAACTCTAAAGAACTCTAAAGAACTCTAAAGAACTCTGGAGCACATTAAAAGTGATGGAGAATAAAAACACATCGACTCACTCGCGCACTGACCCCATCACCTCTCCTCCTCCATCACTGACCCCATCACCTCTCCTCCTCCATCACTGACCCCATCACCTCTCCTCCTCCATCACTGACCCCATCACCTCTCCTCCTCCATCACTGACCCCAGCATCAGTCCTCCTCCATCACTGACCCCATCACCTCTCCTCCTCCATCACTGACCCCAGCATCAGTCCTCCTCCATCACTGACCCCATCACCTCTCCTCCTCCATCACTGACCCCAGCATCAGTCCTCCTCCATCACTGACCCCATCACCTCTCCTCCTCCATCACTGACCCCATCACCTCTCCTCCTCCATCACTGACCCCAGCATCAATCCTCCTCCATCACTGACCCCATCACCTCTCCTCCTCCATCACTGACCCCATCACCTCTCCTCCTCCATCACTGACCCCAGCATCAGTCCTCCTCCATCACTGACCCCATCACCTCTCCTCCTCCATCACTGACCCCAGCATCAGTCCTCCTCCATCACTGACCCCATCACCTCTCCTCCTCCATCACTGACCCCATCACCTCTCCTCCTCCATCACTGACCCCAGCATCAGTCCTCCTCCATCACTGACCCCATCACCTCTCCTCCTCCATCACTGACCCCATCACCTCTCCTCCTCCATCACTGACCCCAGCATCAGTCCTCCTCCATCACTGACCCCATCACCTCTCCTCCTCCATCACTGACCCCATCACCTCTCCTCCTCCATCACTGACCCCAGCATCAGTCCTCCTCCATCACTGACCCCATCACCTCTCCTCCTCCATCACTGACCCCATCACCTCTCCTCCTCCATCACTGACCCCAGCATCAGTCCTCCTCCATCACTGACCCCATCACCTCTCCTCCTCCATCACTGACCCCATCACCTCTCCTCCTCCATCACTGACCCCATCACCTCTCCTCCTCCATCACTGACCCCATCACCTCTCCTCCTCCATCACTGACCCCATCACCTCTCCTCCTCCATCACTGACCCCATCACCTCTCCTCATCACTGACCCCAGCATCAGTCCTCCTCCATCACTGACCCCATCACCTCTCCTCCTCCATCACTGACCCCATCACCTCTCCTCCTCCATCACTGACCCCATCACCTCTCCTCCTCCATCACTGACCCCATCACCTCTCCTCCTCCATCACTGACCCCAGCATCAGTCCTCAGCCCACCTGCTTCAGGAAACCACTCTTTTTCTTTCCATCTATTTCAGAATCTGAAGTTCTTGCTGAACTATTACAGTTGGACTAAATCTGCTGGGCTTGATGCAATTGAACCATTTTTTAAAGTCTGCGGCTCATATCATAGCAGCCTCCATCTGCAGTGTATTCAGTCTGTCTGGAGCTGTGCTGCTGTCACACCTTTGTTCAAAGGAGGTGATAAATCCGAACTGTTACAGACCCATGTCCGTTCTGCCCTCGAAAATATCTGAAAGACTCAACAGTCAAGTCATAGATTACTTGGAATCTAATAATATTCTTGACTCAGTGCAATCTGGCTTTAGGTCTGGACACAGCGGTGCAACTGCTACTGTCACAGTTCTCAATGACATTTGTGCTTTGGACACTAAAAAGTACTGTGTTGCAATCTTTGTGGATTTGGCTCAGGCTTTCGGTTCTGTGGATCATAGAATCCTGAAGGACAGACTCACAGACACCGGTTTTTCCAGTAGTTGTGTAGCTTTTTTCAGAAGCTGTTGTTTCAGAGGGTTTTGTTTCTGAACCTCTGGTTCTCCATGAAGGCGTCCCACAGGGATCGACCCTGGGACCCACTCTTTAGCCTTTCTCTTTGTCCCACAGGGATCGACCCTGGGACCCACTCTTTAGCCTTTCTCTTTGTCCCACAGGGATCGACCCTGGGACCCACTCTTTAGTCTTTATCTTTGTCCCACAGGGATCGACCCTGGGACCCACTCTTTAGCCTTTCTCTTTGTCCCACAGGGATCGACCCTGGGACCCACTCTTTAGCCTTTCTCTTTGTCCCACAGGGATCGACCCTGGGACCCACTCTTTAGTCTTTATCTTTGTCCCACAGGGATCGACCCTGGGACCCACTCTTTAGTCTTTATCTTTGTCCCACAGGGATCGACCCTGGGACCCACTCTTTAGCCTTTCTCTTTGTCCCACAGGGATCGACCCTGGGACCCACTCTTTAGCCTTTCTCTTTGTCCCACAGGGATCGACCCTGGGACCCACTCTTTAGCCTCAGTGTCATATACACCTGTGCTGATGATGCAGTTCTTTACTCATCCAGCCTCAGCACTGCCGTATCCCCTACCGCAGGCCTCCTCATCCTCCACTCCCTACTGCAGGCCTCCTCATCCTCCACTTCCTACCGCAGGCCTCCTCATCCTCCACTTCCTACCGCAGGCCTCCTCATCCTCCACTTCCTACCGCAGGCCTCCTCATCCTCCACTTCCTACCGCAGGCCTCCTCATCCTCCACTTCCTACCGCAGGCCTCCTCACCCTCCACTTCCTACCGCAGGCCTCCTCACCCTCCACTTCCTACTGCAGGCCTCCTCATCCTCCACTTCCTACCGCAGGCCTCCTCATCCTCCACTTCCTACCGCAGGCCTCCTCACCCTCCACTTCCTACCGCAGGCCTCCTCACCCTCCACTTCCTACTGCAGGCCTCCTCATCCTCCACTTCCTACTGCAGGCCTCCTCACCCTCCACTTCCTACCGCAGGCCTCCTCATCCTCCACTTCCTACCGCAGGCCTCCTCACCCTCCACTTCCTACCGCAGGCCTCCTCATCCTCCACTTCCTACCGCAGGCCTCCTCATCCTCCACTTCCTACTGCAGGCCTCCTCATCCTCCACTTCCTACTGCAGGCCTCCTCATCCTCCACTTCCTACCGCAGGCCTCCTCACCCTCCACTTCCTACCGCAGGCCTCCTCATCCTCCACTTCCTACTGCAGGCCTCCTCATCCTCCACTTCCTACCGCAGGCCTCCTCACCCTCCACTTCCTACCGCAGGCCTCCTCATCCTCCACTTCCTACTGCAGGCCTCCTCACCCTCCACTTCCTACCGCAGGCCTCCTCATCCTCCACTTCCTTGTTAATTCTTGGTGTTTGGGTGTTTGGCTCGCTTTACATTAATTCTTTACTTACAAAAGTTAAACCCAGATCCGGCGATCAGGCCTCATTCAGGCACCGCTGAGCAGCTTTTGTTAAAACTGCACTTCTTCTGATCCTGGACTGTGGAGACACAGTCTGTAGATCTGCCTCTGAAACACTCCCTCGCTCCGGCTCCGGCTCCGGCCGTCCCCTCGCTCCGGCTCCGTCCCCTCGCTCCGGCTCCGGCTGTTCCACAGCAAACTGTTGAACTTTCTTCCTTTGTGTCAACTGCAGCATTTAAACACCTCATTCCTGCAGCATTTAAACACCTCATTCCTGCAGCATTTAAACACCTCATTCCTGCAGCATTTAAACACCTCATTCCTGCAGCATTTAAACACCTCATTCCTGCAGCATTTAAACACCTCATTCCTGCAGCATTTAAACACCTCATTCCTGCAGCATTTAAACACCTCATTCCTGCAGCATTTAAACACCTCATTCCTGCAGCGTTTAAACACCTCATTCCTGCAGCATTTCAGGATCACATGTTTTTCATTCTTTATAGTTGTTCTTTTTATCATGTGTTTTGTCCATGTTTTATATTCTTATTCTTTTGCCTGCAGCTTGACCCGGTCTAAACCCGGTCTAACCCGGTCTAACCCGGTCTAACCCGGTCTAAACCTGGTCTAACCCGGTCTAAACCCGGTCTAACCCGGTCTAAACCCGGTCTAAACCTGGTCTAACCCGGTCTAAACCCGGTCTAACCCGGTCTAAACCCGGTCTAACTCGGTCTAAACCTGGTCTAACTCGGTCTAAACCTGGTCTAACTCGGTCTAAACCCGGTCTAACCCGGTCTAAACCTGGTCTAAACCTGGTCTAACTCGGTCTAACCCGGTCTAACCCGGTCTAAACCCGGTTTAACCCGGTTTAACCCGGTTTAACCCGGTTTAACCCGGTCTAACCCGGTCTAAACCCGGTCTAACCCGGTCTAAACCCGGTCTAACCCGGTTTAACCCGGTTTAACCCGGTTTAACCCGGTCTAACCCGGTCTAACCCGGTCTAAACCCGGTCTAAACCCGGTTTAACCCGGTCTAAACCCGGTCTAACTCGGTCTAAACCCGGTCTAACCCGGTCTAAACCCGGTCTAAACCCGGTCTAAACCCGGTCTAAACCCGGTTTAACCCGGTTTAACCCGGTTTAACCCGGTTTAACCCGGTCTAACCCGGTCTAAACCCGGTCTAACCCGGTCTAAACCCGGTCTAAACCCGGTCTAACCCGGTCTAAACCCGGTCTAAACCCGGTCTAAACCCGGTCTAAACCCGGTCTAACCCGGTCTAAACCCGGTCTAACCCGGTCTAAACCCGGTTTAACCCGGTTTAACCCGGTCTAACCCGGTCTAACCCGGTCTAACCCGGTCTAACCCGGTTTAACCCGGTTTAACCCGGTCTAACCCGGTCTAACCCGGTCTAACCCTGGTCCCGTGTCTTGTGTCCAGAGGAGGCGCTGCTGCAGAGTTCAGACTTGGTCTTGAGTCTTCGTCTGATCAAACAGAACCAGATCTGCTCCGGACTCAACCTGGTCCAGAGAGTCCAGGAGCGACTGAGGGCCATTCTGCACCACTCCAGCCAGGTCCGAGGATCCTAACCGGTCTACGGGGGTCTGAGGGGGTCTACAGGGGGTCTGAGGGGGTCTACAGGGGTCTACAGGGATCTGAGGGGGTCTACAGGGGGTCTGAGAGGGTCTACAGGGGTCTACAGGGGGTCTACAGGGGTCTACAGGGGGTCTACAGGGGTCTGAGGGGGTCTACAGGGGTCTGAGGGGGTCTACAGGGGGTCTGAGGGGGTCTACAGGGGTCTGAGGGGGTCTACAGGGGTCTGAAGGGGGTCTACAGGGGGTCTGAGGGGGTCTACAGGGGTCTACAGGGATCTGAGGGGGTCTACAGGGGGTCTACAGGGGTCTACAGGGGTCTACAGGGATCTGAGGGGGTCTACAGGGGGTCTACAGGGGTCTGAGGGGGTCTACAGGGGGTCTACATGGGGTCTACAGGAGGTCTACAGGGGGTCTACATGGGGTCTACAGGGGGTCTACAGGGGTCTGAGGGGGTCTACAGGGGGTCTGAGAGGGTCTACAGGGGTCTGAGGGGGTCTACAGGGGGTCTACATGGGGTCTACAGGGGTTTGAGGGGGTCTACAGGGGGTCTACATGGGTCTGAGGGGGTCTACAGGGGTCTGAGGGGGTCTACAGGGGTCTGAGGGGGTCTACACGGGGTCTGAGGGGGTCAACAGGGGTTTAATGGGGTCGACAGGGGGTCTACAGGGGTCTGAGGGGGTCTACAGGGGTCGGACGGGGTCTACACGGGGTCTCATGGGGTCTACAGGGGTCTACAGGGGGTCTACAGGGGGTCTACATGGGGTCTACAGGGGTCTGAGGGGGTCTACAGGGGGTCTACATGGGTCTGAGGGGGTCTACAGGGGTCTGAGGGGGTCTACACGGGGTCTGAGGGGGTCTACAGGGGGTCTGAGGGGGTCTACATGGGTCTGAGGGGGTCTACAGGGGTCTGAGGGGGTCTACAGGGGGTCTACAGGGGTCTACACGGGGTCTACAGGGGTCTGAGGGGGTCTACAGGGGTCTGAGGGGTCTACAGGGGTCTGAAGGGGTCTACAGGGGGTCTACAGGGGGTCTACAGGGGTCTACACGGGGTCTACAGGGGTCTGAGGGGGTCTACAGGGGTCTGAGGGGGTCTACAGGGGGTCTACAGGGGGTCTGAGGGGGTCTACAGGGGGTCTACATGGGTCTGAGGGGGTCTACAGGGGTCTACAGGGGGTCTACAGGGGTCTACACGGGGTCTACAGGGGTCTCCAGGGGTCTGAAGGGGTCTACAAGGGGTCTACATGGGTCTGAGGGGGTCTACAAGGGGTCTGAAGGGGTCTACAGGGGGTCTACAGGGGTCTACACGGGGTCTACAGGGGTTTGAGGGGGTCTACAGGGGTCTACAGGGGTCTACAGGGGTCTACAGGGGTCTGAGGGGGTCTACAGGGGTCTACAGGGGTCTGAGGGAGTCTACAGGGGTCTGAGGGGGTCTATAGGGGTCTGAGGGGGTCTACAGGGGTCTGAGGGGGTCTACAGGGGTCTGAGGGGGTCTACAGGGGGTCTGAGGGGGTCTACACGGGGTCTGAAGGGGTATACAGGGGGTCTGAGGGGGTCTGAAGGGGTCTACAGGGGTCTGAGGGGGTCTACAGGGGGTCTACAGGGGTCTACAGGGGTCTGAAGGGGTCTACAGGGGTCTGAAGGGGTCTACAGGGGGTCTACAGGGGTCTACAGGGGTCTGAAGGGGTCTACGGGGGGTCTGAGGGGGTCTGAGGGGGGCTACCGGGGTCTGAGGGGGTCTACAGGGGTCTACAGGGGTCTACAGGGGTCTGAGGGGGTCTACAGGGGGTCTACGGGGGTCTACAGGGGTCTGAGGGGGTCTACAGGGGTCTGAAGGGGTCTACAGGGGGTCTACAGGGGTCTACAGGGGTCTGAAGGGGTCTACAGGGGGTCTGAGGGGGTCTGAAGGGGTCTACAGGGGTCTGAGGGGGTCTACAGGGGGTCTGAGGGGGTCTACAGGGATCTACAGGGGTCTACAGGGGGTCTGAGGGGGTCTACAGGGGTCTACAGGGGTCTGAAGGGGTCTACAGGGGTCTGAGGGGGTCTACAGGGGGTCTGAGGGGGTCTACAGGGGTCTACAGGGGTCTGAGGGGGTCTACAGGGGGTCTGAGGGGGTCTACAGGGGGTCTGAGGGGGTCTACAGGGGGTCTGAAGGGGTCTGAGGGGGTCTACAGGGGTTCTGAAGGGGTCTACAGGGGTCTACAGGGGTCTGAAGGGGTCTGAACCGGTCTACAGGGGCTCTCTTTGTGCTGATCATGTGACCTGTTTTCGTCCAATAGGATTTCAGGCTGAGCTGTGACTCCAAGAGCCAATCAGAAAATCCTGACGCATCTGAGGCGGCGAATCAGAGCGAAGCCAACAAAGAGTAAGACTCAACACCAGGGTCAGAGGTCAGAGGGGTCAGAGGTCAGAGGGGTCAGAGGTCAGAGGGGTCAGAGGTCAGAGGGGTCAGAGGTCATGTTCCCTCTGAGCTGCACAGGATTTTTCAGACGTACTTATGTATTTTCTCGTAGTTTCTTTTCTTAGTCTGATATTTCCAACGATACACAGACTCAGCACCAGCAGAACATCCTCTGTCACAGAGAGAACACTCATATCCACTGAGTCACAGAGAGAACACTCATATTCACTGAGTCACAGAGAGAACACTCATATTCACTGAGTCACAGAGAGAACACTCATATTGACTGAGTCACAGAGAGAACACTCATATTCACTGAGTCACAGAGAGAACACTCATATCCACTGAGTCACAGAGAGAACACTCATATTCACTGAGTCACAGAGAGAACACTCATATTCACTGAGTCACAGAGAGAACACTCATATTCACTGAGTCAGAGAGAGAACACTCATATTCACTGAGTCACAGGGAGAACACTCATATTCACTGAGTCACAGAGAGAACACTCATATTCACTGAGTCACAGAGAGAACACTCATATTCACTGAGTCAGAGAGAACACTCATATTCACTGAGTCAGAGAGAACACTCATATTCACTGAGTCAGAGAGAACACTCATATTCACTGAGTCGAGTCCTTTAGTCCCACAGAAGCTGAAGCAGCAGCACAAGGAAAGAGCTGCTTTTTTCAGCTCTTACAGTTTATGCAAATGAGCCGTGAGGTTTAAGTTTAGTTTGTGTCAAACATAAATGTTTAAATCTGCATTAAATCAGAGTCCTGCACCTGTCACACCTGCCACACCTGTCACATCACAGTCTGCACCTGTCACACCTGTCACAACTGTCACACCTGCCACACCTGTCACACCTGTCACACCACAGTCTGCACCTGTCACACCTGCCACACCTGTCACACCACAGTCTGCACCTGTCACACCTGCCACACCTGACAAACCTGTCACACCTGTCACACCACAGTCTGCACCTGTCACACCTGCCACACCTGACACACCTGTCACACCTGTCACACCTGTCACACCACAGTCTGCACCTGTCACACCTGTCACACCACAGTCTGCACCTGTCACACCTGCCACACCTGTCACACCTGTCACACCACAGTCTGCACCTGTCACACCTGTCACACCTGTCACACCTGCCACACCTGCCACACCTGTCACACCTGCCACACCTGCCAGACCTGACACACCTGTCACACCTGCCACACCTGTCACACCTGTCACACCTGCCACACCTGACACACCTGTCACACCACAGTCTGCACCTGACACACCTGTCACACCTGTCACACCACAGTCTGCACCTGACACACCTGTCACACCTGCCACACCTGCCACACCTCTCACCTGTCACACCTGTCACACCTCAAAAACAACAGGATCTCAGATAAACCCTGATGCCCCGCCACAGATCAGGACATGTGTCTGTGAACTGGATTAAACGGACAGAATCTAGAGTCTGAGCTTTAGGACGAGGGAAAAGATCCACCAGGAAAATCGGCCCAGATCGGAAAGATTTAGACCGATATGTTTCTAAGAGCCGATATCAGCAGATAATATCGAACAGCCGATATATCGGTCGGGCCCTAATCCAGATCTCTGCCGTGATCATCATGAGGCTCAGTGCTGTCCATGGTGCTGAACAGTTCTGTCCTGACGCTCAGTTTCCTCGGAGGAAACACCGCAGACGGTCACATGTTTCTCGTTGCAGGTCGAAGTCGGACTCGGACTCGGACTCAGACCAGGATCCGGATCAGAACCGGGACCCGGAGGACTACGACAATTACGACGAGTACGATGAAGACGAAGAATACGTCCCCGACTACGATGAAGACGACCTGGACGAGGAATATTATTCTGACTACGACCAGGACTACAGCCCCTACAACTGAATCGGGACTGGACCAGGACTAAACCAGGACTAAACCAGGACTAAACCAGGACTAAACCAGGACTACAGCCCCTACAACTGAACCGGGACTGGACCAGGACTAAACCAGGACTAGACCAGGACTAAACCAGGACTACAGCCCCTACAACTGAACCGGGACTGGACCAGGACTAAACCAGGACTAAACCAGGACTACAGCCCCTACAACTGAACCGGGACTGGACCAGGACTAAACCAGGACTAAACCAGGACTAAACCAGGACTAAACCAGGACTAAACCAGGACTAAACCAGGACTGAACCAGGACTGAACTGTTCTTGTTATAAATTTGTTGCTTCAGTTTTGAATATTTCTAAATAAAAATCCTTTAAATCAAACAAGTTTTTAATGAGTCTGAACCAAAAAAAACCTGGACCAGAGACCAGAGACCAGAGACCAGAGACCAGAGACCAGACCGGAGACCAGAGACCAGAGACCAGACCAGAGACCAGAGACCAGAGACCAGAGACCAGACCAGAGACCAGACCAGAGACCAGAGACCAGACCAGAGACCAGAGACCAGACCGGAGACCAGAGACCAGAGACCAGACCAGAGACCAGAGACCAGAGACCAGACCGGAGACCAGAGACCAGAGACCAGAGACCAGTTTGGCGATGACAGAATCAGGAGTTCGTTCACAGGGTGAAGATGATAAATGAGTGAAGTTGAGGAGAAACAGAAGAGTTCATGTTGCAGAAACAGATTTGGGGCTAAAATCTTCACACATGTAAACGGTGAAACTGAACCTTTTGTTCTTGTTTTAAATGTGAATTAAACTGTTTATTGTCTTTAAAAACTGAGCCAAAGTCCTGAGGCCTGTGTCCCTGTGTAACACTGAGATCCATCATACCAACACTGAGATACATCATACCAACACTGAGATCCATCATACCAACACTGAGATACATCATACCAACACTGAGATACATCATACCAACACTGAGATACATCATACCAACACTGAGATACATCATACCAACACTGAGATACATCATACCAACACTGAGATACATCATACCAACACTGAGATACATCATACCAACACTGAGATACATCATACCAACACTGAGATACATCATACCAACACTGAGATACATCATACCAACACTGAGATACATCATACCAATACTGAGATACATCATACCAACACTGAGATACATCATACCAACACTGAGATACATCATACCAACACTGAGATACATCATACCAATACTGAGATACATCATACCAACACTGAGATACATCATACCAACACTGAGATACATCATACCAACACTGAGATACATCATACCAACACTGAGATACATCATACCAATACTGAGATACATCATACCAATACTGAGATACATCATACCAACACTGAGATACATCATACCAACACTGAGATACATCATACCAACACTGAGATACATCATACCAACACTGAGATACATCATACCAACACTGAGATACATCATACCAACACTGAGATACATCATACCAACACTGAGATACATCATACTAATACAGAGATACATCATACCAACACTGAGATACATCATACCAACACTGAGATACATCATACCAACACTGAGATACATCATACTAATACTGAGATACATCATACCAACACTGAGATACATCATACTAATACTGAGATACATCATACCAACACTGAGATACATCATACAAATACTGAGATACATCATACCAACACTGAGATACATCATACCAACACTGAGATACATCATACCAATACTGAGATACATCATACCAATACTGAGATACATCATACCAACACTGAGATACATCATACCAACACTGAGATACATCATACCAACACTGAGATACATCATACCAACACTGAGATACATCATACCAATACTGAGATACATCATACCAACACTGAGATACATCATACCAATACTGAGATACATCATACCAACACTGAGATACATCATACCAATACTGAGATACATCATACCAACACTGAGATACATCATACCAACACTGAGATACATCATACCAATACTGAGATACATCATACCAACACTGAGATACATCATACCAACACTGAGATACATCATACTAATACTGAGATACATCATACCAACACTGAGATACATCATACCAACACTGAGATACATCATACCAACACTGAGATACATCATACCAACACTGAGATACATCATACCAACACTGAGATACATCATACCAACACTGAGATACATCATACTAATACTGAGATACATCATACCAACACTGAGATACATCATACCAACACTGAGATACATCATACCAACACTGAGATACATCATACCAACACTGAGATACATCATACCAACACTGAGATACATCATACAAATACAGAGATACATCATACCAACACTGAGATACATCATACCAACACTGAGATACATCATACCAACACTGAGATACATCATACCAACACTGAGATACATCATACCAACACTGAGATACATCATACCAACACTGAGATACATCATACCAACACTGAGATACATCATACCAACACTGAGATACATCATACCAACACTGAGATACATCATACCAACACTGAGATACATCATACCAACACT